>PVJS01017355.1:0-36265 GCA_004027185.1 Glis glis
TCTATACTGCATGGCATGTATATGCAGAGTAGCATAAAGCTAGATAGGTTCAATAAAGAATAGTCATTTAAATTAACCTACCTAATGAAAGCAAAACAAACAAAATATTTATTTTTGTGCCAGTGGCTTTTGTTCCAATGTCTCCATGAGATCTAAATTAGTTCTATTAAGTTTAATTCCCAAAAGCTTTCATTGTCTGGGTCCATCTGCCAAAATGAGTTGCCATTTATATTGGACCCAGAAAATGGTAAACATGTTGGGTAAATTTGCCATAAATATTAAGCCTCCTACTGCTGACACAGGAGCAGAAATATCGTATAAGTTCTCTTTGAGAGAAAGAACTAAAAGCCAGCTACTGAGTACATGGATTCTCATCACTGCCAAGGTGTCATGAGGCCCCAAAATCTGCCCTTACAAAGCCATCCACTAGAAAGAAGGGAAAAAAAGAAAAAGAATTCCAATGTTAAGAAGAACTTGAGAGCTGAGTCTAGTCCTTTTCTTATGTTCTCTCTAGAGCTCTGAGGAATTCTCTGCACTGGTAATTGTCCCTAATCAACGAGACGAAAGACAAAGCAAAAATAAGAACAATCCCTGGTTGTATATTTAGCTGAATTCTCCTCTAAAATAGAGGATACCTAGGAGAATCCTAGCAAAAGTCTTACTAGAGATTTTTTTCACCTGTAACATAGTTATCTGACTTGTTTTCTAAGTGTGCTTTTAATATTTTCCCTTAAAACATGGCAACAAAATAATTTGACATCATGACATAATCAGCATTATAATCATTAATACTCACCATGGCTCAGCCTTCACTAACTTCTAGCCATGCTAGAAAATAGATTTTTGAATACGTAGAACAGTTCCAATTATATCACTCTACCTAGAAATAGAGTACTTCCATGACACCATGGTAACCTATGACACCTGGTGCTTTGGGCAAGATAATAATAATTGGGCTCCATAATATATACCAATGAATACCATACCTTATATCTCTCAATTCACTGAGTTATAAAGTTGTCTTTTGACTCTATACATCAGAATAAAATGGCCCGATATAAAAATAAAATCATGCTTGAAACAGTGCTTATAACACACACTTCCAGAGAGCTGAAAGGAGAGAGTATGACCACTTCTATGTTATGTGCTCTCCTTGCCTAAGGATAAGACAATGCCCTAGACCTAGAATTTATGAAAGGGCCTATAACTACCAAGCCATTGTGTATTAAACTCTTGGTCCTTTAATTTTTTAAGTCATTCAACCACAAGCTAAGCTTATTTATTCTTGTCTATTTCCATATTGCTTGGATAAGTGAAGACAATTATCTTAGCAGCAAATTAATGTTAATTTCATCACAAAGAAATTCTGGAAGAAATTGAACGAGAGGATAAATACACTTAAATAAACAAAAACCACAAGTTGAGCTCATGGCTATGTACTTATATTTTTTTCAACAAAAATTCGGGAGCATTTCTTTATATAGCTGTAACCTCTGAATTATAATAGTCCTGAAAGCATTGACTATGTTCTATGCATCTCCATAATCCCAAATTATAGAATATCTGACTAGTAGTAGAGACTCAATAAATATCTGCTTAAAATAATTAGACCAGTGGGACCATGGACTCTGTGTTTTATCTTTTAACATGATGCTATGCCTTGCAGAAGAATGCAGAATTTTAGCAGTTAGTTGCATCTATCGAATATGTAATGAAATAGCTAGCACTTCAACACTGAGTTGGAAAAAGTTAATGTATTTCTTTCCTTTTTGCCTTGGACAAGTTTTATAGAGCCATCTATTCATATCCCTTTCTAAAGGAAACTTGCCCTCTCAAATCTCTGCAAAAGCTTAAAGGCTGTTTTTTAAAAGAAATTATTTTATACACCAAGCCATGCAGATGGGACTAGAGCTAGCCATTGGACTTAGGAAGTGTTTTCATATACTAATATAGTACCCAGTGGTCTAGGATTCATGTGGCCCACTTGAGTACATGAGATTAGTGAATCATATTCTCAGTCTTTAGTACATGAATAAGGTGAAAAAAGTATTTTCAAGTTAGCAAAGGAAATGACAGAGAGGAACAGAAAATGGTGATGATGGTGGTGAGGACAGAGGAGATAAAGTGGCTGACTTCATTAATGAAAACTCACTAGGAGAAGGCCCTGAAACTCCTGCTACTGCTCCTTGAATGACCTTGAGTTCAGAACCATCTCCTTGAGGGTCAGTCCTCTTGTCAATCCTCTTCTTAGAATCCTATGGGAGCCCACTACTGAAACCACTCAATATACATTCATAAGATGCTTTTTCCCCAGCTAGTTTAAGTAGGACCTTATTCCTCACTATCAAATAATCCTAACGAGACACACTTGAATTTTTTCACATTTGTGAGTAAGTTATGGCAGTTTGTGTTATCTATCCCCTCTTCACTCAAAGGATAATTAAGGAAGATGGAGAAACAAGAAAGGAAGGATGCTGGAAATTTACGGAAGTTCTCATTATTTTTCTAGGACATGCCCAGACTGGTAACTATAGCCTTCCCTCTGTGTATTGGTTGTATAAAATAATGACCATTAATGTTCTGTGTGTCTGAAATGAGCATAATAAACCTAGGAAAACTGTAGTTAATAGGTGCTTCTTAAACTTCAATATACATAAGAATAACCTGGGAATCATGTTAAAATGCAAATTCTAATTCCAGAGATATAGGGTGGGGCCTACAATCTGACATTTTTGTACAAGCTTCCAGAAGGAAGGCCAAGGCTGCTGATCTGTTAATCACATATTGAGTAGCAAAGATGTAAATGGAAGAGACCTTCATGCAATTACGCAACCATTCTCATTTATTCTTTTCAGGATAACAAAATAGAAGATGACCAGAGAAATCAGATAGGTTCAGCATTTCTAAGTTGTGGGGCTTTGAGAAACTCATTTAACCCATCAAAGTTTTAATTTCCTCATTTGTAAAATGGTGATGTTAATATTTATCTTGCAGGATTATGCAAATTAAATGATGTAAAATATGTAAATTTCACAATAGCTCCTATGCAAATGGTATTTATTTTTCCATTAATTCACTATGGTAATCAGAAAGCATTTATTGAACAATATGCAATTTCCTATGATAAATGCTAGAGAAGAAGAAATATATGATCTCTGCCCTCAGGAGTTTACAAACTAGGAAGAGTGAAAAAATACATATTTATCTACAGGTTTCTATAATATAACATGATATATAATAATAAATATCATGGAGAAACAAAAACAAAATTCTTTGGAGTTTAAATAAAGGCAGGTTGACTAAGGTATGGAAAAATGAGGAAAAGGTGGAGAAATCAAGAAATGTTTTACAAAGGAGGCTGCATTTGAACTAAACCTTGAAGGATAGGTAAGAGTTCACCAGGCAGAGAAGATAGGAGCTGTCATTTAAAACAGAGGTAATAGCTTGTAGAAACCATGGCAGTGTGAAAAACTGTGGCTTTTTAATGGCACCTTCAGAATTCCAACGTAGCTAGAACTAGATTGAATTGGGAGAAGGGGAGGTAGAAGAAGCTAGCTGCACCTAAAAGATAAAGACCCCATATGCCATGCTAGGATCCTAGAACTAACTGCAACTCCCAATAGAGCTCTCAGCACACCTTACAATAATTATCTCCTAGATCATGTATAACTCTGCATCTCCAGTACAAATGTCGAGCCGCAACAGGTACTCAGCGAATTCTTCTTTACAGAATAAATGTATAAATGTTGGAGGGAGAGAGTTTCCTGCAAAAGAAGAAGGTCTGAAATAATATTCCCCAGACAGATCCTATAGACAGTTTCCTACTCTGCTTATCCTGCAGTGACCCTAGCCCATATGGGCGCTTCAGCATAAATATGCTCCTTAGAGTGACACTGAGCATTTTTTCTTTGGAATGATTGTCACATTATATAACAAAAACAACCATCCCATTATGCAACCCATTTCATGCCTTCCATTTGGCCTCCCTGTGATGATTCAATCTCTTGGTGGCGCTTAAGATGGTAAAGGTTGAGAGAAACGATTATACTCTAAGCAGATTGGGATCATCAGATGAAAACGATGGTGTGTCAGCACTGCACCCACCATCGCTTGTAACACAGAGTTCAGTCATATAGCTTGCAGCTACTAGTTGATTAGAACAGCTCTCTAGACCAGGACTTCTGCTTTCCTCACACAGAGGAACACGGGGCTGCTTATTTTCACAAAGAAGCAGAATGGCACAAAGTCTCCGGTGAACAATATGATTTCAATACAGAAAGCCTGCTTACATCTCACTCCATTTTCGTTCCATATATTGATTGCTTGAGGATTGTGCACATGTATTGGAACACCTTTATTGAATCCCCCAGGCACTCCAAGTAAACACAAACAGAATAATGAGGAACAACTGTAAAAGAACAATTATAAAGTATATCATGCCTTCATATTGTATTAGAAATAGAAATCTTGGGTTTATCAGGTAGAGCCATTTTCGGGCTAGCTGCACACAGTGATGAAGACGGCAAAGTGCATCTTGTACAGAGGGAGGAGAATGGAGTGGTCAGAGGCCGGGGCCGGAGACAGCCAACCTGATTTGAAACCCTCCTTGAAGACTTCTTAGCTTTATAATTTGGGCCACGCTGCTCAGTCTTTCACACTTCAATATCATCTATGCAGACGGAATTACGCAACTACTTCATTCCTAATGTGACAGTTAATCCATGAACTATCACTTGGAATAATTGTGGCACAGAGTAAGAGTTTAATAAGTGCTAATTATTCTTATCATCTTCAGGATCTCCACCTTAGTAGTAATTCAATATATTCCCTCTACTTCCAAAGTACCTCATTCTAAATTTTGAGTATCCCCCATAGTCTTCCTTTTTTTTTTTGCATACTCCTATTTCCAACAAGGTTTCCAGTCACTTATTTGTGTAATTGTTTCCTCACAAAATCCTACGCCTTCCAGAAATTGTCTTGTTTTACCTTTTATCTCTCACTATAGATAGAAAAGTACCATTTTAGCATCAAGGAATCCACAACGTTAGTAATCAAGTGGTAGTATTACCCCAGCCCACAACCGAAGCTGCTGAAGTTATAGCAATATATAGTCATTCACGCAACAGATATTTCCTTCACTATGTCAGATACTCCTGGTCACCGAGGGTACAAAGATAAACAAAGCAATGCAGATGCTCAGTATTCCCTGGGGAGCACGGGAGTACCAAGAAAGGGAACTTATTTCAGTCTGATGAAGGGATGAGGTGCTGGCAAGAAGGGCTTCTCTTCCTATATCACTGAGCCTTTTCTAGAGTTATTTAATGGTGAGCATCAGTTTTCATTTGCTCTTTGACATCTATCTGGTTAAAGAGAAAGGCTTCTTTCTCTTCCCTCAATAAATCCTGAAAACATATCCTTGCACACATTTGTAATGCTCAGAGAACTGGAAAAAATATAATGATTCTCCAAGTCAAAAGCTGAAGACTCGGGTCACATACAGAAAACTTTCCTTCAGGCATTACTTACACTATGAAGGCAGTGTGTGCATTTCTTCCTTCACTCGTTCACTTACTCCTCTTCCTCCTGCCTTCCTTAGCACTGCTTTCTGAGCACCAACAACCCGACTTAATGATGTTAGACAAAATGAACTCTATTAAAGAAAGTAAGTGCCCTTGTCTGTGTGGGAGTTAAAGATAAGATGTATCTTATGATAGAAATAATCAAATAAAAATGAAGTGAAATATAGGACCGAAGCTCAATGAATTATTCAATCAATGACCCTTGATGTTCTAAAAAAAGACATCAGCAAATTCTGGAAGTTTCATCTCAAGTGCCACTTCCTATCAACTGTGTTACCAGAAATTATGGGACTTTGCCAGACTCAGAAGGAAACAGTTTAGGAACCAGTGTTGGTCACGTTACAAGAATGAGAAGTGTCAGCACTTTGCCAAATCTTTTCCATGCTGTGCTGGCTACATTGCATGATAGTTAGGAAACAAAAAAGTAGTTGTAGTATAATAGACTTGGATTCTGCTGCTTCCTAGATTTGTGACTTTGGGCAATAACTTTAACTTCTCTGAGCCTCAGTTTCCTCACCTAAAAAGTGAAGATACTATCTTCTCCAAAGTTGTCACCTATTATCATTCAACTGGTCTATGGAGTCTGAGCAATGAAGAGCTGGCAAAACACGGAAATCAAATGAGTATGATTGTAGTGGACCAGAGAAGAGTCAGACAAGCCAGCAATAAAGATAAATTGTATCCAAACTACCTTGATTTTGAAAAATGCTGAGATTGTTTCATCTATATTCATTTCATGAAGAAAGACAACCAAAGTCCATAGGAGTTTAAATAGGATATAGAGGGAGATGCTGGCATAGCTCAGATTAAAACCCATACTGCCTGACAGATTCTCTAGTACTCACTGGGAAAGGGATCAGGAGGAAATGCTGGGAAGCCAGTCTGATGTCATTTGGTAGAGTTCTCCATATGGGAGGTACACACCTAAAGTAATGGACATCTCACTTTTGTGTTACCAGCATGAGAAGATCAGAAAGAAATTCTCTGGAAAGACCCTTTGAGAGCATGGCCACAGGTAGTGAGACTGCAAAACAAGCACTATTGATCAGCAAACATGATTCCTGAGAGAATATGGACTAAATCATCTCAGGTTAACTTAGAGAAAAACAGAACCCAACTGTGTTGGTAAGAGGGTATGCAGCGGACCGATTGTTCCAGTGGAGACTAGATGAGGAAGATGGGAAAACTCCCTCCCCCCTGAAAACAACAGAGTTGCAATATGCCCAATACTACCTGAAGGTGAAAAATATACCTAATAATATTCTGGATACATTGGGGTTTCTTTTTCTTGGGGGACAGTGTAAGTGGAGAGTGTGAAAGAACTCAAGATAGTCTTCCAGATATTATTATTACTCATAGCATCTATCACTTTGTGTTTAGGGCCAGACATATATTTAGTCTCATTTTATAGCAGAACAATAACTAATAGTTAAATATAAATACATTCTGGTTCCTTGACTCTCATTGTCTTATTTCTTAAGCTTGATGATGCGCTATCCAAAAATGTGAAACCAGCACCTGATGTCTTCCCTCAGTGAATAAATGTTGCTCATTTTTATTTGTCATCTAATAAACAAAAGCCAGATTTGGAGGTGGAACCATCAAAGTGAAGTTGCTTCATCCTGAGAAAATGTTGGTGTCTGTTTACATCCATATATTAATGGAATAATCTCCCCGATCAGTCAGAGTACTTGAGACACAATCAATGATACATATGCCCCCATTGTTCTTAATTAGCTTCTGATTAAAATGTCTTCTCATGCTCTTCAAGTTTAATTGTTGTCATTGAGATCCATGAAAGTACTCTTACAAAGATTTCTCTATCAAAAGTTAGAGGCAGGGGATCCACAGTGAAGCACTATGTCCCCAGGAATTTCTCCTCTTTCTCCTGATTATAATCACTCTCTCACTGCCATCATATAAAAAATTATAGTACCCAGGTAATGGACACCCTGCAACCATACTGTGACTGTAATATTTGGGTTCTTCAGGCAATGGGGTCCTGCAGGGCCAGTCTTTGTGTTCCGCAGTCTCAGCATTTCCATCTGGAATGCTGTGCATGGTGTGTACTACTCTTCTCCACTGGGATGTTAAATGGTACAGGGCAGAATTTGGGCCTAAATTCCAACACTGTGTTCCTTGCAGTGGACCTCAAGATTGCTTCCTGAACATTGATTGCATCCTTAGGCACTTAGAAGCAACACTGATTTTTAACCCTGGGTGCACATCACAGTCTACCTGGGAAATGTGTTTTAAGTCAGTGATTCCTAGGCCTATCCAAGACAAATTCCGTCAGAATCTTTGTACATAGGTTAAGAGCAAGGGCTCTGGAGTCAGCAGCCTGAGTTTGTATTCTGACTCTGTAGTGCAAACTTGGGCTAGACATTTAAACTCTCAGTGCCTCGATTTTCTTATGTATGAAAATGGGGTTAATAATAATACGTACCTTGTAAGAATGTGCCTAGATTCATGGTTGGTATATATAAGGACAGTTTAAGTGTTTGATATGATGCTGATGAGGACCTTGATAATGACCATGATCATGAAGGAAATGGAGCGAGGGATTTACCAAATCTGGCCTGAAGCCCATTCTACCTCTCAAATTTTCAGATTGAGTATCCAATAAACTCCTTTGATTTTTACAGGTTTTTTTTTTTAGTTTGTTTCTTCTATTATTTGTAACAGATATGCAACCAATACTTAGGCCAGGCTGAGCAGCCTAGTTGGGCATTCCATCAATACTGTAGAAGGAATATCAGTCAGAAGACCTAAGTCCTAGCCCAAGTATAGCTCTAGTTAGGAACCTAGGAGCAAATGATTGCAAAGGACTTTGCAGTGTTAGCTTTGTTACATATGAGAGTCTGGGGCATTGGCATCTCAGATCCCAACAGCTAGGACTCCTCACTCCTCAATTCTGTTTATCTAATTAATGAGGAGACTGTACTAGAAGAACCTGAAAGACAGCCAAGCTTAAGAAGTGCATATTCTGGAGGCCAAGGGATAAGTTAACCATTAGGATAAGAAAAGTAATGAACTGAAGTTTGCAGTGCATTACATACAGGCTTTTCTTTCCTTGCAAAGGAGTTTGTTTTCCTCTCTCCCTGAGGATGAATAGGAGGGAAGTGTTCAATGCTGCTGATTTTCAGAATGGAAACCAAGGCAACAGAAGAAAACAATACCGAAGAGGTGCTGATTCTACATGGCTCATGAATACAGAAATTACCTGTCTTTGTTATGTGTTTGGAGCAGAGGCTTTCTACAATTTATCTATGTATCTCAAGAGCTTATGTCCAAAACACAGAAAAATTTTTTCTTAAATAGAAAAGGCTTAAAAACAACATTATATATAGAGAAAAAAGCACCTGCCCCTTGCATCGGGCTACCTTCCATGCAGCTCATCTAAGACTAGTTAGAGGTAATCTGAGTGTGGACACAAGTGTTTTAGGCTGTAGCCATATAATATCTATGCACTCATTTGAGAAGTGAATGCTAAAGCAAAGAGCACAAAATGACCACATAAAGGCTTAATCGGCAGTTCTCATACCAATCTAATTTTCTGGCCTCTCTAGAAAAAGACTAGAAGATCTGATGACACTGGACTGGCACTCCCTATAGCCCTAGGTGGAGGGTCAGCCTCCCTGAGCACCAATCTCCAGGTCCAGTCTGCTGTAGTCCTCACACTCCCGATCATCTGCAGGACATGCAGGTTGGCAATGTCTGCCAATCCTGCTTTACTCGTTTCTACCAACTGTTTGACCCTTGTAAATAATTGAGTTCGCAACCCCAGCTTTAAGCTTTGTCCACATCCAAGCTGATGGTCCTGAATTTGACTTTCTAAAACTTGAATGCAGTACTTCAAATGGTGCAGCAAACAAGGATGAAGAGCAAAGGCTACACGATGCCCTATGACTGGTTTAACTGTTCTGCATCCTAACAATTCCAGATGATGTTCTCTAGGCACAGAAATGAGCCGGGCGTGGTGGCGCACGCTTGTAATCCCAGTACTTTGGGAGGCAGAGACCGGAGGATCCAGGTTCGCGACCAGCCTCAGCTCTCTCTCTCTCTCTCTCTCTCTCCCTGTCTCTCTCTCTCTCTCTCTCTCTCTCTCTCTCTGTACCTAGAGAGGTCTTCCACAACTTCATGAGACCCGGTTTCAGAATGAAGTATAAAAAAATAGGGTCGGGGGTGTAGTGCGGAGGTAGAACGCCTCTGGGTTCAATCCCCAGTACCGCAAAAAAAAAAAAAAGAAATTCAGTTCTATATATTATGAACTTTAAATATGGACTTAGACCCTGATGTGTTACAAGGAAGTGACTGTTCTTCACATCTACTGAGATGAACTGAGGAAGAGTTTTCTGGCACGACCTCAAATTGCTTTATCAGTTAGCCTGAAGCCTTCTCTGCATTTTCCTCATTTCCTTTATGGAGCTTAAGTCAGAAACAACTTTTCCAGCACGATCTATTAGAAGCTCAAGAAATGTCAAGCCAAATTTATGGATTCAGAAATTGACATTGGATCATAATTCAGTTTAGAATAGAAAGAACAAGAATGCCCAAAATGACTTGGAGCCAACTCCTTTGTGGTCACAGTAACAACAATAAAAAGAAAGCAGTGGTTTCTAAGCCAAAGCCATTCCTCCTTCCTTGCCTGCCACCAAATCTCATTATATATATGTATATATGTATATATTCATTTCAAATACAAAATATCCAATTAAATGGAGACCTAAAATTTGCTTACCATTTCTGCTATTTTTTCCAAGACATATGACTCTAGGCTTCTTCTCTAGGACCACACCATTTTCTTTTTATGTTTTTTATTTCTCTTCCAGTTCCTCACTTCCACCAAACCTCTCTGCTTTTGTGTCTGGCTGTCCCTTTCTCTACATCATGACTGTCATAGTAAGAACTTTCTTATTTATCACCGTTTATCCAGTCCCTAAACATGCTGATTGGCACTGCAGAAGCTCAAAACCTATTCAACAGATGATAAATAATTGAGAATCTCTAGCACCTCAGAGCCCTCCTCAGATTCCAAGACTTCAGCCTCTCTCTGGTTCATTTACTTCACTACCAAACCTGAACCCCATGTTCAGCCATATTAGTGAATCCTTACATTTCACCCTCTTCCACCTCCTTTTGTTAAGTTTCCAGATCGCCAAGGGTTACCAGAAAAAGCTTTGAAAATACATCTATTTGTTCTAAAATGAATGCACTCTATAAAATAGTATCTGGTCCTTCACAGGCTAATAATGCTTCTAGAAAATCAAATCCGTGATAGCCTATATCTTCAAACTACTCTAGAATCTTTAGTTCCTCAACACCCCATACTCTTCAGTCTCACACACCTACAAAGTTCAGGAAACTCGACTTTATCTCCCTTATTACTTTCTCCCTTTTCAAGCTAGCATTGCATTGTTACTTCTGTTTACTGTTTTTGTTCTTTATCTCATCATGTAATTGATCCACTTGTTCATTTGTGCCTTACTATGCCACCATCCCTGGTGCCTTTCTCTGAGTCCTTCCTTTTCTCTCTCTGTTCATGCTTCCATTTTCCTCCATAGTCCTCTTCTCTGTTGTTTGTTATCATCTTTCATCCACTTCTCATGTCTAAAGGTGCTCTTTTGAAGGTTAACGGTGACTTCACAAATGACATATCCAAGTATTTCCTAAATTGTACTCCTCTGAAACACTTGTATTTTTTTTTTATTTTTATCACTTTCTTCCTAAATTCAGTGCACCAATAACTTTCATGACACGGTCACATTTTGGTCCTACCTCTCATTTGTGATCCCTCCTTGTCCACACTCTCAGTCGCAGGGACTCCTAATCAATTTTGATTCTTCCCTTTCCTTTACACCCCTTGGTGCAATCAATCCCCAAGTCCTGACCTGTACTTCAGGGGAAAAGATACATATTCCACTTGTCATCTAGTTCTCAATTTGAACATTTCAATGCCTTTTGGGGGGACTAAGGTGTTCTAGAAGTAGACTATGAAAGATTTCAAGTAAGAGATTAAAATTAGGACTAGAGATAAAGCTGTAAAATCAGAAAAGTAATTCAGTGTTTGACATATGACAGGTGAGATGATTCTTGGGCCAATTTGTCTTCTGACCTTACTGCCAGATGGGGACTTAGTTCAGAGGAAACTCATTTCTCCTGGCCAGCCTCCCATTTACTCCCATCCTACTGACCAGAATAAAAGGTGAAATTAATTTCATATAATCATGGGGATCACTTTTGGTTGCAAGTGAGAGAAATTTAAGTTGAACAAGCTTGAGTTAAAGTAGGAGATATATTAACAAGCATAATTCACTTGGGGAAGGGAAGCAGTGGCTCTGGGACAACTCCAACAGTTGACTGCTCTTTATTGCTCGCCTATACTTATCTTTCGCTTCAGCTATATTGCCTTTCATCGGTGTGTTAGTCAGCTTTACGTTACTAAAACCAAACACTTAAGATAATGAAAAAGAGGAAAGGTTTATTTTGGCTCAAAGTTTTTAGTCCATGGTCAGTTGACCTTGTTGCTTCTGGACCTGTGGTGAGGCAGTACATCACAGCCAGAGGGCATGGTGGAGGAAGTCCATTCACTGCATGGCCAAGTGTGAAAGAGAGGAAGAGAAAGGGGCTATGGTCCCATTATCTCCATCTGAGAACACACCCTCAGTGACTCAAAACCTCCCACTAGACTCCACCTCTTAAAGGTTCTACCACCTCCCAGTACCATCATGGCAATGCATGAGGCTTTGGGGGATACTTAGCCAAACCATAGCAGTCAACTTTTTCCACGATGCTTGAGTCATGGCAACTGGAAGTCTGAATTCACATCTTCTTATTTTCTCCAAAAGGAAACAAAGGTCTTTGTCCCTAAACTCTAGTTTAAGAAAAAAAAATGTAGGAAATTCTTTGCAGGTTTAGTTTGGGTGATATAGTAACCCACAGAGTAATTGAGTTGCTTGGGTATATAGGGCTATATAGGAAGCCGGCAGTTTTCATATGTGCAAAACAAGGTCCACAAGATGTGGACCTGAACAGCATCTCCTTCAAGCCAAAGTCAGTCCTGGCCCAGTATGTGAGCCTGATTTCATTACAGTGACCATTCTGTGGGAGATTTGCTCTCAAATCTTAAGTAACTTTTCTTTCAACCAAGAGTTTAATTTTAAGCTTTATTTCAGTTCAGAAAATTTAACTTTGCCTAAATAATAAACTAGGATTTCATGTACCTATGGTCACTGAGTTGGGAGAGAAAGACTAAGTATATACCACTCTGACCTTACAATGTCATAAATCAAAATTACTTTGACAGAATTAATCCAGTGGATTATGTGGCAATGGTACTTACATACATGTGCGGTACATTCAGGAAATTCTTAGAACCGTCCATCAGGGCTGAACTAAGGTGAAGTAAGATGGTGGTTGGGATCTGCCATCTTTGAATAAGTGTCCTCCACAGGCCAGTGTGTTAAAGGCTTAATCCTCAGCTCATTGCATTATTGGGAGCTGGTGGAACTTTTAAGAGCTAGGACCTACATGGAAGTCTTCTGGTTATATGGCCGTATGCTCTTGAAGGGGATAGTGAGATCCTGCCCCCTTTTCTTTCTCTCTTTTGTTTCCTGACCACCATGAGGTAAGCAGCTTGCTTAAACACGTACCCCCCCCATGATGTGCTGCTGCCTTGCTATAGGCCAAGAAGCAATGGAGTCAAACTGTCTTGGATTAAAATCTCCAGAACCATGAGGTGTGTAACTTTCTTTGTCTCTGGTATTTGTCATAGTAACAGAAAGCTGACTAACATAGGATTGCACTGGCCTGCCATTGGGGGAAGAGGCAAAGCCATGGCATTCCTCTGTTCTCTCTACTTTGTTTCAAATACCGTCCTTGCCACTCTCCTGCATAACTGTACCCCTAGATACCACCAGGTACCTATGTTTCTTCATCACAATGAGACTTTCCTTGGATTTGAGGTCAGGAATATGGAACAGGGGAAGTCATCTCTTTGCCTCTAAGCACAAACCCCACCTAAAGTATGCACTCCCAGATTACAATTCATTCTATACAACACCTAAATGAATAAAAATTATTCCAGAGACCTGGATAATACACTTATAAATCTAAGGTCCTGTTTTGACAATCTTTTGTCAGCAAAATCCTGAAGGCAGAGAAAAATCTAGCATAATAGATTGTGAGTTACTATATGTGTCTGAGAATAGATGTAATGGAAACTTCAGAAAGCCAAACAATCAAATAGAGAGATGGCTGCTTCCACACTCTTCTCAGACAGAAATCTTTTTTGGGTGATACAATTGAAAACAATTTTCTAGGTAAGACACAAAAACCACAGTTGAGAAATAGTAATAAAGGGCTACAGAATCAGAAAGTTCTTTTCAATCCATCTGAAAATACAAAGCCTGACAAAAATCAAAGCAAGGAACAAGTCAACACAGACCCTAATTCTCAAATTTAGCTTGCCTTAGCTACTGCTGCAGTGTTTTTGTTTTTTTTTAATTGAATAATCAAGGTCAATTGTTGCAAAATCAGTAATTGATGATGTATTGTGCTAAATTCATCGGAGTAGCCGTCAATTCTGTAACAATGACTGCTTTGTGAGAAATTGTTGTTAAGGCTTTCAATATTCCAAACAAAAATAATAATACTAATGAATCTGCTGAGTACTGATGGGAAGGAGGTAATATGCATTTCCACAGAAATATCTTGTAATTTAGGATTAATTAATGTCCAATTATTGTAAGCTGTTACTAATAAATTTTAAAAGTCAGCTCTGCACTTCCATTTTGTAATGTTTTTATAAAATGGAACATTATGTTTTTAATCTTGTCTGTTCTTGCAAAATACCCCAGATAACATGCTGTTTTGCATTTCAAATAATATATACTCATTTAAATGCAAAACCAGGGTCCAATCAGAATAAGATGGCAATCAAATTACAATATTCAATGAAGAGTTTTCCAAGCTGACTTCATTAGTAAACTATCATGAATTTCAAGATCTTACAAGGTTTCTATTTGTTTGTACAACTGCAAAGGGCTCAATTATGGAGCTTTGAGAGAGTCTAAAAATAACATCAGACTAATTAAAAGTTTCAACCGGATTTGGGCTAGCACTGTTTTGAAACTCTTTTAAATCTGTTTGACTTTCAAAATGGACTTAGGAAGCTAAGACTCCCGCTTTTAGAGTGGGGAATTAAAAACAACTGGCAAAAACAAATGGAAACCGTAGCCTTCCTCTTCCTGGTATCCAAGATGACAGAGAACGCTGTGCAGCTCTGTGTGAAAAGACCAGCCAAGAGGGTGCTGCTTCCATGTCCTCCTGGGCTCTTAAGAGAACTCAGCTTCATTTTCTGGCATTATTGTACATGTTCAAAACAAGCTGGGAGAGACTATAGCTTCAAGTTGCTGAATCTTTGAAAAATGCAGGCAAGAGGCTCAGTCTTTGAAGTCATTTTCCCTTTGGGAGGTAAGATCCAGGTAATCAGGAAAAGCTCAGGAGGTCGGGCTATTATGATAATGTTCTGCCAGTGTGGTTGCTGCTCACAATGTTACATCATTTGGATCATGGAACTTTGTGAAAACTCACAGCAGGGCCTCCGCCTCAACAGGTGCTGGCTTTGTTTGACAACCAGGGCAGTAGATAGGGTTGGGGACAGAAAGCACCTAAATGGGCAAATTTTTTTCTCATTTATCAGACAGTACAATAGTGTGGTTCATTGAAGGTAGAATGTGGGTGAGGCTGGTACAAGGTTTGTATTTCTCTCTCTCTCTCTTTACATTTATGTTTGAACTCTCTTTTTCTTCTTTCTACAACAGTTTTATGTTCTCCTGAGACTTTTTTCCATAACATGTGAGTTAAAATGTTAGGAAATTATTGTCTTTAGAGAAATGCTAATTTCTTACTCTCTAAGGAATCAGAGAAACGAATCTCACTGATTTCAAGGTTTCCAAAGTTGGATAAATATTACATTCATTAAACTCCTATTCTGGAGGTTATATAGGTATCAGAGCTTCTATCTGTACCAAAGAAAAAATATCACAACTAACTAAGAGCTTGAGGAAGAGTACAGCCTTGTAATTTAGTTTTAGGTTCTGCTTTTTAATACACAGACTACTAATGGCCAATAACATCTGTGTTCCTGTGCCATTACATGAACAAAGGGAAAACTGTGGCCAAGGAGATGACATGATCTTGACACTGCAGGAGACAAGTTCTGCCTCTCAGATCTTCCGCGCAATAGCTGTAAGCCTCATGTCAGAGGGTGGATTTCCTTTAGAGGACATCCTTTATGGTTAAATATTTTTAAGGGCAATAACACATGAACAAAATATCAATGAATGAGGGATCTCTAAACTCTTACAAAGCTCACTCAATGATCTATGCAAATGGGATCGGGGTTGCACAAATCGACAATTCCCAAAGCTAATTCCCTGGTTTTAACTTAGCCAACGATTTCTATTTTTCATCTTTTCTCATGAACAAAACCTCTACACTTTCCCTAACTACAGCTATAACTAAACCAAATGGACCAGCTTGAATGTCATCTCCTCTTTTCTTTCCAGACCTAAAAGAGTATCCAGTGCATAGAAATGGCCTAAAGAGGCAGCAGAACAGGATGGAAACAAAAGGACTAGAAATCCCCCTGGCAGGATAATGAACTCCTGAAGAACCCAGTATTGGGTGGAACTCATGGAACTTCTCATTTTCATGCAACTCACATCAAAATTTGGTAAATTCCAATCTTAAGACTGTCCAGAAGCCTAGCATGCATTACTTAGCAGTCGGATTTCACTTGTGCAAGATTTTCTGTGTGACTAGATGATTTCTGCTGGTATTCTATATGACTACATTTTTGTTGGGAATATTTTGGGTGGCTCTTTACAAAAGAAAATGTCTCTAATGTAAGAAAAAGGATGAAATGATCAAAGAAAATAATAGCATCATGAGAAACACAGAAGCCCTTTAAAAAGTAACTAAATCCAGTGGTGATTATTTACAGTACTGGAGAAAAGAAATTACCATTAAAGTTCAATAGATGAACAGAACTGATGCATAAAAACAATGCCAGAGCTGGGCGTGGTGGCACATGCTTGTAATCCCAGTATTTGGGAGGCTGAGACAGGAGGATCACAGGTTTGCAGCCAGTCTCAGCAACTTTGCAAGGCATTCCGCAAATTAGTGAGGTCCTGTTTCAAAAAAAATAAAAATAAAAAAATAAAAAAATGGCTGGGGATGTGTGCAAGGAAGATGAGAAAGCAGATGAAGAACATGATCACTTTGAAAAATTACTAGACATGGGATAATATATGAGCTCGTGTGAAGTACCCCACAGTAATCCTACTCTGTGTTAGCCACCTGCCGTGTTCCTTTATGATACTTGTACTTGAGACTACTTTATGTATAAGCTTATGGATTATAAAAATATTTTATCAGATAACTCCTATGTTTATAGAAAGAGTTCCCAGTTTAACTTCTGAATATTTTAAACTTTATGACCTATAATGGAGAACAGATTTTAAACACAGCTACTTAGTGGCTTGCCCATGGATGCATGTGTGTACGTTCTAAGAAAAACAGTTCTCAGGATGAAGTTGGAATAATAAGTGAAGATCAATTTTACTTTTAGAAAAGAGGTGGTAAGTAGATAAATAAATCCCTTTTGTCTGAAGAAGACTTAAAATAAGGACTATTCTCAGAAACTGCTTTGCCTTAACTAGGAGAAAGATGGTCATATGAACGTACATGGGTGTTTGTCCTTTTAATGTCTGCCCAGCATCTCTATATCCTTTCTAACTGAACTCCAGACTTCTTTGCTGGATGAACTACCTAGATTCTAAATGTAGAACAACATGATAAAGAGGCAGAAATGTTTTGAGTTTTTATTTATTTATTTATTTATTGCAGAACTGGGAATTGAACCCAGGGCATTCTACCTCTGAGCTACATCCCCAGCCCTATTTTTTTTTATTCTTTATTTTGAAACTGGGTCTCATTAAGTTGCAGAGGGCCTCACTAAGTAGCTGAGGCTGGCCGCGAACCCAGATCCTCCTATCTCAGCCTCCCAAGTACTGGGATTACAAGCGTGCACCACCATATTCAGCGTGATTTCTCTTTTACTTGAGTCAGTCCTGACCAGACTGTCTTTGCTCCCGACTATGGTTCTCACTGCCTTGTTTCTAGCACTGCCTCATTCATGTCCAAGCCAATGCTTCTAAATATTTCCTGAGCTCATGACTTGCTTCCAACAAACTTCATATGGATAAAGTCAGAGTCCATTTTTGCTGCTTTCAGCAAGAGAATTATGACATGGAGTTTTTAAAGTCAGTTTAGAAACTGAGAAGACATGAAATGTAGCAAAAAGAGGGGGTTCTGAAAGAACATGAAAGACCCATCATGGTATATTAATAAAGTTGCATGCTATATAAAAAGCATAACTTAGTGAATTATTATCACTTTTAGTACTAAATTTTGATCTGTAAGAGATACCACATGGAAACTGCTACTTAAATTATAGATATAACACCTGAAATGTTAGAATCAATGTCCAAAGACACAAATTTAACCCAGAAGAAATGTTGGAATCAATGTCCAAAGACACAACTGACAAATTTAACCCAGATTTACTGATGGAAAATATTATACTTGTCCACTGATGAGGTCAGTTACCTGAACTAGGCAATTCCAATAAACACTATATTTTAGAATAAAATATATATCAAAAGCTCAAATTCATTTTATGCATTTACAACAAATTCACTAGAAAAGTAAACATTACATATTATAAAATACATGTCAGAATCTCAAATTCAATTTATACTTTTTTACTAAAAAAAACAGCTAACCTCTTTATGATATAATTACTGGCAAAGCATTAAGGAGCACATCTGTATATAAATTGAGGTACATTTTTAACATAAAAAAGAATGCAAATCCACTTAAATATTCATTTGAATACTCTGTAGATACCTTTCATGATAAAAATACTGAAAATATCTACATTTGAAATTGACTTCAGTAAATGTTAGTCCAACCACTATTTTATTTTCCATAGAAACCACTGTTTTCATTTTTTCAAAGAAAAAGTACTTGTGTCATTGTTGGCAGTCTTTGGGACTTTTTCTGGGTAATCTTTTGCTCTTCTATATTTTTTAAAGTGTAGCGACTCAGAGATAAAGTCATCAAGCAGTTATCATTCTATGCATTCCTATTTGGTTTTTGTCTTTCTATTTCTCATCATTCATTGATGATATAAACAGACTTGTCTTTTGACTGAAATTCCTTTTTATGGCTCATAATTTATGAAGAACATGGCCTTCTGTGATAAAGACCCATCAAAAGCATCATTATTCTGCATTTATCTGCAATGAACTGCCTGTTTTATCTATTAGTATTTAAAAGGTTCTGCTTCTTTTCTCTGTATCTGGCTATAGTCCTCCAATTCATCTCATCTCTATTATCTTTTGGGATAAGGCTTTGCCTAGATTGTGGGTCAAAAAAATCACATTATTCAAATTATCTGTGACATTCAAAATAAAAAATATTTTCATGCAATCTTATTTTGGTGAAGATGGCAAATGAATATCATTTAGCACTTCTGATGCTGATCTGATCTTTTGTACTGATTGCCTCTGGTAATGCTTTGCTATACAAGATGTACTGAAATAAACGATTTGTCCTTCGGTTCTTTCAGGCCTATGTTCTTTATCTGTTAATGGGCTCCACATGTTTTGCTTTTCAAAACTCCTTAAGTTGCTGCATTGAATGAGAAACATTTAGCTGATCCTGTTTCAGAACACTGGTCATTGTAATCTGCACAGTAATAACAAATGAGTAGAAATGGTCCAAAAGGGGACTGAAAAGTTGAAAGGAAGTTATATTCAGGGTGAGAAAAATCACAACTTGGGATAGAGGTATATTGAGGCAAGCAACCAAGACACTTCCAAGATCCTCAGATCCACAAAGATCTATAAACTCTCACATTTTGGTTTAAAATCTGACATTTTCCAGAATATTCTAAAATATCCTGTGCCCATGCATGACATGAATATGAATATTGTATGTGTGTGTTTTAAATTCCTTCTCGTTCCATTAATAATAACATGTATACTGAGCTCTTCTAAATGGCAACATGATTTTGTTCTCCTTGTCCCCCTAGATTTAACTCATCAATGCTTATTTAACCTTGTAACTTGCATATTATTTACAAAATACCGAAGGAAAGGTAGAATTCAGAGTTTTAAAAACATGTAACTTCAATTTTGAAGATTATAGAACTGATAGAAACCTTGAGGAACACCTGGTTGATTTCTCTACTTTGAGAAGGGGAACACCTAGCTAGCTTAAAAGGCAGGTGTCGATCCCTTGTTATGAATCCAATCAGGGGAAGCTAACATACTTTGGTGACCTGCTCAAGGGTATCTCAATCCTATAATAAAATATCATATCAGAGCTAACAAATTCATAGCACATATTCTAATTTTTGTATAAAAACAGACCTAAATTATCACGGTGAGGTAGATACAGCCCTGGAATCAGAATCTGAAGACCTGAGTCATTGCTCTTTTCTACCTGTGGGCCTTTTTCAAGTCATTGAGCTTATGGGTGTCTGGATTTCTTCATCTGAGAAAATTGTATCAGCATAGTCTGTTAAAGAATTGCACACACTAGTTTAAGTTTACTGTCATCACTATCATTCTCAAGTACAAGAACACACTCAGCACCTAATAAGTAAAAGGTCTTCTCCAGGTAATATGCAAAACAGAGGCATGCCACCTGGTCTTTGCCATTAAGGAACTGAAACCTCCATAAAGAGAACAGACATAGCCATAAAATGTGACCTAAATCAATACAACAACATATGCCACCTATAAACTTATGGTGCAAGAAGTAAGTTCTACCGGAATTCATAGGGGGACTAATTTAAGGTTTGCTGGAGTAGTGAGGAAGTCAGCACATGCCTAAAGACTGGAACACACAATTTCTGCAAAGATAAAAAAGAACCCTTTCAGGCCAAGTCAAGGCTCATTCCCGAAACACACTAAACAAAACTTACTTGGGAATAAAATGAGCCCATCTACTGCCTTGCATTGAAAGATAAAACATCACCCATTTAAACAAATAATGACAATTTCTGAACAATCTGCCAGATAAAAAGGGTATAAATTAAAACATAATTGTATTCTGAAGGAATCTTGCAGTTAAATGGAAGGAAACTGAAACTAAGATAAATGAAAACCTCATTTGGCCCACATGGAAAACAGCATCACCAGGATTCCAAATGAGTTGTGGTGAGTTTCACCCTGCATGCTTATTCCCAAATTCCACTTTGTTCTTCCTTCACAAATGCATATACACAACCTTTGCACACCTACAAACACACACATTGCATGCACACATGGCCATGAATGAAGCGTGATGACATTTAGTAATTAACTATGTTGTTTTTAAAGAATCCCTTCCTCTAACTTTTTCCTCACCCTTCAAGCAGAAAGAAGAGTTTATGTATACATTGAACTTAGAGAAGAAATAATACAAAAGAATAATGAGTCAATTATTGGATTTAAAAAATTTAGCTTGAGTTTGAAAATATCTAGCAGAGATAATGATCTTGAAAGTCATGGTTTTATTTTTCAAAAGCCAAGCACTTAAGAAAGAAAATGTTTCTCTTTTTATTTTCTTATTTCTAACAGTCAGTTTTATAAATTAAGAAATAACTGAAATCCAGAGTATGAATTTTTAACTAAAGCTAGCATTTCTCAAAGCATGGTCTAAAAATCATCTATATCACAGACATGTAAGATATGTCATAAAATTGCAGACTGTGGAGCCATACCCTGAATCTACAAGGACAAGGACAGGAATATGCATTTCAATAGGCAACCGATTTTCCTTATCCATAATAAGTTTGAGAAGCTCTGCTTAAACTCTGTTTTAGTTAACTTTGGTCATAGTGATGGGTCACTAACCAAAATACCCAACAAGAAAAACCTAGAGGAGGAAAGGTTTATCTGGCTCACAGTTTCAGAGGTTCAGTTCATGGCAGGCTGGCTCCAAGGTAGAAATATCACGGTGGCATGGAGAGGAAGGGAGGGAGGGAGGGAGGGAGGGAGAAGAGAGAGACAGAGAGAGAGAGAGAGAGAGAGAGAGAGAGAGAGAGACCAGGGACAGATATAGTCCCCAAGGCCATGCACCCAGTGAACTACCTCCTCTAACCATACCCTATCCACCTATAGCTACCACCCAGTAAATCCATCCAAATTACTGATTCATCAATGGATTTATCCACTGGTGAGATTAGAGCCCTGATTCAATTATTCCACCTCTGAACATTTTTGGATTGCCAATCCATGAGCTTTTCCAGGGGACATTCTAAATTCAAATCATAACACCATACTATGAAGAAGAAATGACAGAATACTCTTTTGTTCTCCTTCAATAGGGATATGTTTTTGGCTAGGGATATGTTTTGGCTAGAAAGAATTGGAAGGAGGGATATGATTGGGGTAGAGAAGATTGTGGATCTCTGACAAGGGCTGAGCCCAGGGATGAAGATAGGATGACAGAAACACTAGTAGAAAAACATGGGTATAATTGGGAGATCCTAGATGAGATAAGACCAGACCATAATTTGACTTCCACATTGTCTCTGCCTCGAGAGATTACAAACCTCTTAAGGAAGTTCCATTTTTATCCTCATTCAAGAGTAATAGATCACCAATAGCTAGGGAAGACATAGATACAGATATGCCTTAGGGAAATCCTCACAAATCCTAGGTTCCCTGGAGGCATCTTCAGAAGGAGGTAGAGTGCCTAAGAAGGCAAGCAGTTGGTGCAAAGACAGTTAGGAGAACCAAGTATTATGGGTTAACTTGGGTCTATAACAAAAGATATGTTGGAGTACTAATCTGCAGGACTCAGAATGTGAAATTTTTATTAGGATATAAGGTCTTTATAGAGGCAATCAAGTTAAAATGAGGTCACTAGGGGGCCATCATTTAATATGACTGATGTCTTTATGAACAGAATGAAGTTGGACACAGAAAGGCATGCATAAAGAGTAGACAAGGGAAGTGAAACAAGGTGAAAACAGCTATCTACAAGCCAAGAAGAGATGCCTGTAATAGATCCTTTTCTCTTAGCCCTCAGAAGGAACCAGCCCTGCTGACACCATGATTTTGGACTTCTAGCCCTAGGGGTTATGCAGAAATGGGATTTAGTTACAAAGTTTGCAGTCTTAAAGAAGAAATATGACCTGGAAAGTAAACTACAGCTTCTTTCTGTTCCCAGAGCTCTCTTATTTGCACCTTCTATCATCCGAGGCATCAGGGTTGAACATAGCAGTGCTAGAGACCAACGTCTGAGGCCAGGTGACAAGTGTTATGCCTCCGCTAAAGGCACAGAGGACCACAAATGGTATACAACTGCAATATCCCAGAGATGCCTAGCACGTATATAAATCCTCCTACTTTGTCCTAGGGGGAGAAAGGCAGATCAGGGAGGGAATCCTGAATCGAATGAGCAGTTTCCAAAATACTGCTTCTCATAACAAAAGTAACTGAGCTTTGGGTAAGCACTTGTCATCCATAGAAATTGGAGCTGGAACATTTATCCAGTGCAAGAGACAACGGAGGATGTATTTTTTTTACAGAGCCGAGTTTATAAAGACATAAATACATATTTTATTTTCATTTCAGCAAATGTGCTTGGCACTTACTGAGGGTTGAGAACATGGGGATGTCTATCTCCCATTTACTGATGAATGAACAGTGCCAGTGCACTGTGAGGTACCTTGTCTACCTCATCATCAGGGTTCCTTCCATCAGATGCATGTGCAAGGACCAAAATAACAATCAGAAGATTATCAAGATTGTGTCAGGGCCACATCACCAGCGACTGGTTAGCAGAGATCAAAACCCCACATCCATTCATCTCTGTTGCCTGCCTTTTATTCCCTGGGCCACAGGAAGTTTTGTGTAGAGTAATGTGAGAAGTATTGAGTTGAAATAAATAATTCAGTAAATGCCTTAAGAAATGAATGAATAGAGTGAAGCAGGAGCAGGGAGTCACTAATGCCAAAGGCCTCGGGAAATGTTATATGGGAAAATAACTTTTTAGCTATTTTGAGCTAGAATAAAAGATTGGGAAATAATGAATGGAGAGGGAAAGTGTTCCAGAAATAGGAAACCATACCTAAGCCTAGAGTTAGAAAGGTTATGGCTGGGTGAAGAAGGTTGAAGGGCTTGGTCTCTCAACCACAGCATGGGTCGGCTAGGGAGCAGTGGGAACTCTACCCTGGAAAGGTGGAATGACCCAGGATGTAAAGGCACTGCAGAATTAGGCAGCTTTTTAAGTGCAGAAATGATGCACTCAGGAAGAACTAACTTAGGAAAGCTTGGAGGGTATATTTGGGGAGTCAGAGCACATGATTATGTGATGGGAAGACACAAGTGGGGAGGCCCTTGCAATGATCCTAGAGGAAGATAATGAAGCAATGAAACAGATTTTGGAATCTTTGAAGTGGAATTAGCAGACATTGGTGGCCATGGTAAGTCTGGAGGGCAAATGAATGCTTGGTTGAGAACTTTTAGGTCTTAATTTTTGAGACTGAGTGAGTTGAGATGACTGTAAACAAGATAGGAAATCCAGGCAAAGCTATTCGGTGTGGTCATTAGTATTTGCATGAGATTTTACAGGGGAAATTGTGTGCAGGGAGATGAGAAGCTAGCCAAGTAATAGAGGGCAGGAGAGCAGCATTTAAAAGCTTAAGTATAATGGAACTCTTGGCATGTCTTTGCCCAGACTTTAAGCTATTTTTTTCCCAAAATAAATGTTCTAAATATTCAAGAAATATAAGGTTTTAGTGGAAAGAGTTCTGACATAGTAAGGTTCTAGTGCCAAATTTGCCATTTATTAATTATGTGACCTTTGGCATGTCACTTAATCTAACTCAGAGTTGGCATCCTGATCTGTGGAAGTAGGAGATCTCTAAGGTCACTATTTCTTGCTTTCAAATGTAATGCTTCTCGCTCGTTTCTTTATTAGAGGATTTTAATTGAAGCACATAATGCATAATAGTATAGGTCATTGTGCCAGGTGTTTTCCAAATATTAATAGTAGATAAAAACATTTTACTGATAATCCTAACTTCATGACTATAGAACTTTCAGGCTTTCACACCTCAAATTCATGGTTGGTTCTCTCTCTTTTTCTACCATGACTAAGAACAAGTTCTATAGACTTAGAAAGATGGTGTAACAAACCAATAATAAGAGAAAAGTTACCAGGACTGGGTAGAAGTTTACCAAGCCAGTATTGAAATTTATTATCATAATGACCCCCATTAATGGACAGAGATGTCATATGCTATAAAAATTCTTCTTCACTTGAAATCTTTATGTTCTAAATAATAACTTATGGATTCTGCTGGATATTGAATTCTTACAACAATGATCTAAAAATTACTCAGTATATTGGCTCTTCACTGAGAGAGAAAAGATTAATCCCACAGTCTTGCCCCTAAACTCTAGATCTTCCCATTCCAAGTATTGCACATAATAAAAAAAGCTCCACTATCTAAACCGCTGTTGGGTTTGTCTTACAACTTATCATTTAATAAAATGACCTTTTTCTTCAAAGGTGCCCCACTCTCTCAGAGCCCAGAGGAATTCAAGCGAAGACTTTACAAGGTGAATTATCGGCCCAAAGCATAGCCATATGCCAAGCTAGTAAGTCAGAGAAAATCATTTCAACCTTCATCCAGAAATTAAATGGTTATTGATTGATATGGAAGATACCGTAACCTTTCAGATTAAATTAAGAAATGTTGCTGAACACAATTAAAATGTTTCTAACATAACACTGTTTGCAGAGTGCATTTTTGACTAAATTCCATCTCTGAGGTTAATTACCATGTCTAGGGTCCAGGAATAATAGATTAAGTGGAAAGTTGGCTTCAAAAGTTAAAGAATGGGAATAAAGCAAAAAGTATCCAGCAGTGATTTATGTCCTACTGATGAATTTGAGGGAGGAAAGCCAAATAACCACACCACTCTTCTATGCTAAAGATTTTAGGCTAATGTACCAGGATGAAATTGAAAAGATATTCATTCTTTTCAGTGGGGGAGGAGCAGCCCCACATTTTTCTCATACTTAAGAGTCACCTTATTCTTGCAAGTTAGGCTAAAGGTTCAATATCTTCCTGTATGTTCTGGGGACATCTTGGGATGTATGGTCAGCTTTTGTTTCTAAGGAGCTGGCAGCTCTTTGTGAAAATCAACATAGCTAATTTATGAAGGTGGGCAAGGTAGAATTTTAGTCTCTAAGTGCAAAATCTGTCTCGAAGTGACAAGGGTAGCATGGTATTCTAAAGAGTAAAGTAAAAAGTAAAGCAACTGAGTATTTGTCTTGAATATATTATTAAATGGCTGCTTTTTGACAAGATGCTCAACTCTACCTCATTTTTTGTATCTGTAAAATGAAAGGATCTGGCTAAAAGCCTGCCACAATTGTTCCAGCTTTGTAATATGTGACTAATAAATATTTAAAATTTAGAAAGAGGAAAATTATATTAATATGTGTATAAACATATATGTTTATATGTATGCAACCACACACACACACACACACACACACACACACACACAATCCTCTAAATTCCATTTCAGATGCACTTTTTGGGAATTCCAACTAAACTTTTTTTTATGTAAATCAGGTTTCCAAAAGGAAAACCAAGTAGCTCCTGTGAAAACAGCAAAGAATATATACAAAAAAAACCTCTAAAAGGCCTTCATGACACATTCAGCAAAGAGATGTCCCAGTAACTTTTACCAGTTAATTGATGCATAAAAGGTTGTGAAGATTAATGTACATCAAAATCAAAACTAAATTGAATTTTTGACATTTTTGCAAATATAAACCCCAAAGAATACATAGGTGCCTTTTGATTTGTCACAGCTGGAAGACTCTGAATCATGAAGCGCTCTAGGAGAGGCCATTAAATAGCGTTAGATGGTTTGTCAGTGTGGAGGAAAAGTAATTGAAGAACCAAACTGTGTGTATGAGCGTTGCATTTTAAAATATTTACCAAACAGAGATAAAGTGAGTCTTTTTCCTCCACAACAAAAGCATAAAGTGTTGATTAGGTAGTCATTTCGAAAATTTAATAATTTAAATCCTTAATTTTTTATAGGGTCAGACTAAATAATATTTGCTAAAAACGTATTTCTGGTCTGCACTTAAAAATACTGCTCATTTAAACAATTTGGTTTTTCCCTCTTTATGAACCTTATGAGAATGACATTTGAAAAAAGCAATGTGGTATAAAATGAATACAGACGGTAAAATAAGAATAAACATCTTAGTACTGGTTCAGTAAGACTATGAATATGAAAATTACCCCAGATCACCTCATTCTGATATGCTTAGCCTCAGTCATAAGAGGGGGTCACTTTAAAGAAAAAAAAAGAAATACTGATTAAATAAGTAAGGGCTAGTATAACATGAAGTAAATGAGGTTCTCTGTTTTATTCTTTTGAAAATATTAATAGGCATGAAGGGACCTAATCATATAGTCCATGCATTACCATGTGGTCTGAAATGCCCAGGAAGAGGGTGGCTGCAGCACAGGGAATATAATTCTACCATCCAAACAACTGGCTTTGTCTAATTTTACTCAAGAGAACCCATAGGTATATTTTTCTCCTTATCTGGGAGGAGGTTCTTTCCTTCTCTCTCCCTCCTTGTCTGCCTGCCTGCTTGCCATTTTAGTACTAGACAAGGCTAACAAAGATAACACAGAAAGGGGCATGCATGTGATAATTATAAAGAGCTCTTGTCATGATCTCTATTATCTTTATGTCTAATACTTGCTTTTTAAAATACTTTTATTAGTGTGTTGCAACTATCCATCATAGTGAGGTTCTCTGTGATACTAATGCACATGCACACAGCTCTTGGTGCATTTCCTTCCACATACCACCCCACTCCCCCCTCCTCCCATCCCTGTGCATGCTAGTGAAATTGATAGTACTATCTTCATATACTGCCATAGTATTATCTGACAAACTTCAACATTCACAGCATACAGGCATGAAAGACCAAAAACAACCCTGTCTTGAAAAATGGACTGCTTCATGAAAGAAAAGGAACCTTTTTTGTTCTTGGAAGGACAGCAATACTTTGTTCTCATCAGTTGCAAAGGATCTAAACCTCTAAAATTCTAAATGAGGTTCATGAATCAAGAAGAGTTAAAATGAAAGCAAGTTTCATAATCAGCTTGCAAATAAACACTGCTGCATATTCTATTAAGATTAGTCCCAAGGCTGAGGCAAGTCAGAACGAATTTTTCATGTATGTACATAGTTCAAAACTTTTCCATAGAAATATATCATAATAAAAATTTTAATAAACAATACCATTATTTGGTTAAAAATGCAATAGGAGCATACAATCAGAGGCATGCAATAGAAGGCCTCTTCTCCCTGAAAGGGTTTTTTCTCAACTTCCAAAACAACTGTATTTTGGGAATCACAGGTAAAGGAAGTCTGAAACATCTAGTCATACCCCACTGAAGTGATTCATGTGTTTCACTAAGCATTACATCCCAGCTCTTGCAATGAACACTTTGATTGACCTAAGCTTTCTCCATGGGATTCCCACCTTGTACCCTAAAATTGATAATATTTGAAAAAAAATGAAGAATCAGAAATCATCTCTCTTACAGATCTCAAGAAAGATTGCAAGTTTCTACTTTAGGCAGGTAGATGACCAAGCCATAAGAGAGAAAGATAACTTTAGGGCATGACAATCATTTAAAACATATACAAATTGGTTTGTGTAAATGCAGGTCAAGAGGTCAATCCAGGGGAATAGCCATAGTCACTAGAAGAATGATTATATGAAAAAGAAATTGACAACTAAAGCTTGAAATCAAATTATTTAAAATTTTGAAAAAAGAAAAGTCTATAAAGAAAATCATGAACAAGCAACAAGAGATGGAATCAGTCAGGGAAGACTCCAAAGAAGATGTGATACTAATCAACTTTATCAAGAATATTAGATACTGGAGTAAAATTAGGGTGAATTGCATCCATTGGATTTTTCATATTAGGACAATATTGCTAACTCTAGCAAATGCTGTTCCACTTGGAAACCATGATAGTAGATTAAGAAGAAAGTGAGTTACTGTTGAAAAGTAACCATCCTATACTAGAAAATACACATACTACAAAGGATGAGGCCTGGGTTTTGATCCCTGTTCAAACATCTAAGATGGAACCTCAAGAAAGCTACTTAATGTCCAAGAACCACAGATTTTTGTCTTTACATTTGGGGAGAGTAACAGAACCTCCTAGGGTTTTGTGAAAATAAAATGAAATATTGCATGTAATTTGCTAGAATAGCACCTGACATATGGTAAACACTCAATAAATGTCAGCTATTATTTTATAAAGTCAAGTGGATAGTTTTTGTGTCAGTTGTGACTTTGCTTAGTTTTAAAATTTATATGGGTAGCTGTGTGTGTATATATGGGTATTTTAGACAGGAGTAAATTGAGCATAGTTATAGGCGAAGGAAAAAGAAACATCAGTAAATAATGAAAAAGAGGTACTCAAATTCTGCTTAGGGAAGGAAATTTCTCCATTTGGAAAATATACTTTCATAAGCACACTAGGGATAGATGAGATCTTCCGGGCAGGGATTTTGGCTGGTGCTATGGCATTAAAGGAGAGAGGAAGATAATTTAAATCAGCAGAGAAGAAAGTATGCCTTTAATACTGAATGTAGAACCCAATTCACAGACTTAGGTTCAAGTAGTTAATTGAAAGGTAGTCCCATGGAGCAGGAGTAAGAGACCATAAAGATTAAAACTGGGAAAGAGGACCAACTAATATACTGCTATGCCTCAAAAGAAACTTCTGCCTGAAGATTGACAAAAAAAGTATTTATTGATTGTCTTCCATCCCCCATGGGTAGAGGGTTTCCCAGAGGGCACTGACGCCCCCACAGTTCAGGCCTTGTTTGCATCTGCCCTGAAGAGTCTTCTACCAGCATCCCATGGTACAGAGTCAAAGAAGGCTTGAAAGGTTTTTTTTGGTGCATGCTTGAGATTAGATGCTATCAGTTCTGGGTAAATTGAAGCCTACATGGAATTAATTTGCTGTAGCCATGACTAGAATCAGAGATGAGGCCAAGAATATGTGAGCCAGTGAACAGGAGTCATCTGATCCAGTTTACTCTTCGCAGTGTTCGTGTCTTTCCTTAAGTCCAATCCTTAACTGAGTCTTCTAGTTTTAGGCTTTGAAAAGACTTATTAGAGGAAGATTTGTTAAACAAAAATCAATTATCTCCCTTTCCCGGTGAAATTAATCACAAGACCTTGATTGATAGTCACATGCCAAGTCATAACCCCAACTAATCTGGCTGCTGGCCTATGGGGTAAAGCAAACCTTAACCACTGAAGGGTCTGAGCCCTCATTCGTTTTGTAATTATCCTGTGGTAATTATTGCAAGTGCCCATTCACCATTATCACTGGGCATAGAAGTGCTAACAAATACTCTAGTTGATGCCTTGAGTTGCTTTCTTGAGTTCCTTCCCATCTCCACTAGACACCAGGATCCCTACTTTATCATAGTAATCAGGAGCTCTTTCTTTGCCTGTTGGTCCACTGACATGGAAATCCTAAAGTGACGTAGCAATAGTCATAACTTCAAGTTCAATAGAAACCCTGTGACCAGTAAGGGGGAAAAAGAGTTATGGCATAAGATTTCAAGGGAAGCCTGCTATCCCTGCACACATGCAAAGTCCATAGTTCATGAAAGTTAACACTTTGGGATAATCTTTAACCAAAAGGGAGCTGACACATAAATGTTATTCCTTGTCAGTCTGTCTCCTGGTCAGAGTCACCCCTAGGAACAATTACATAACTTAAGGCTGAAAGCACAAAATCTGCCAATGGGTCACCAGAAATAGTAGTAAGAAGGGCCAATCCTATTTCCAATGTTTATTTCTCAACCCAGGTATTCTAGCCTTTGAGGAAAGAGCACATGAATTTATTACTCTAATACTGCAGTGATTTATTTAAAAGCTAGTTCCTAGCAAATACTTAGGCTATTCTCATTCTATTTGGTCTATTGCTTCTGGGGAAATTCACACATTTATGGTAGAACTAGAGGATTCCATGGTCACACCCACTGCTATAAAATGGTTCCCTTATTTGGAGACAATAGTGTGGAAAAAAACATGCCAATAAATAAAGCATTATATAAGCTCTGAGATAATGATGGCAGTAGCATACCATGGGCAGAAGTAAAGACAAATCTGGAGTAGCCCTCAATTCCTCTCTAAACCCTTGCTGCCCCCTGCAGGATGGAAAGATTTTGGTGAAATCTACATGCCATCTCAGTGACTGCCTATCTTCCACAGGATGGTACTGAGAGAGAAATCATCATCAGTCTCTGATGTGGACAGGTGGGATATTTAGAGAAGTGTAGTAGCTAGGCCAGCCTTGGGAAAGAGGAATTCATGTTTCTGGAACCACGAACAGCTGCCACTTGGCATCTTGGCCTCTTTCCATTGTCCACCCTGTAAGCACTGCAAAAGCTAGAGAGAGGGGCTGAGACCCACAAGAAAAGCACAGGAAACATTTCAAGGTGGAACTTACACTTTCCTTTGAAACTCCAGGGCCTGGTTTGGAGCAAAATCTGTCCAGCAATTAAAGAAGATGAAGGTCTTTCCAGATGCTTCCTTGGAGCCCTTGATTTAGCAGGTGACAATCTAACTGTCATTTTCTTTGCTTATGTCTTCTGAAGATATAAGGATCAGCCAGCCCACTTCACAATCCTTAAAATTATGTCTGCTGTCATTGATGTGTTAGAGCCATGGAATAACCCAGCACTTCTACTTCCACTTAGCCTCATCCAATTCCTCTATAGACCATAGACTTAGCTATTGTGATGCTAGGACATACCTAGGCTTTATCATCATTTCACTCCCCTCTGCCACTGAGGCCCCTGTTTCTATCAGTTCCAGACTCCTATCCTGTCTCTCTACTTTCTAGGTACCAACTGGTTCTAACCATTGTCCTCTAGAAAGCAAAGCTTTAGTCAAAGACTTCTGTGAAGGTGGTCTATTTGGAAGTAATCACAGTGAACAATCAACAACAGTAAAACATATATGGAAATAAGAAGGTATGTTATGTTAGTCACTTCCCTAGCAATAGCACTTCAATCACTCCAGAAACTTCTAAGGATCGTACAAAATGCCTCTCAGAAATTTCCACTTGAGAACTGACAGAGTAACACCCATCAGCTCTCTACTGTTGAGGATTTTATCAGAAGATATGAACTTTCCTGAACTTTTGGGTGTTGATTGTGTTCAGAATTCCCCCAGCATCCCATGCCACCATATCAGAAGAGCCTCATACATTTGGTGTAAGACTGAGATGAGATGCTGCGAGAACGTAGGGAATGAAGTCATACACAGAACTTCTCTCTGCAGCTACAGCTGGAGACCAGTAAACAGGAAAGGATGGAGGCAGTGCACATAGGTCCCTGATATAGAAGGAGGGAGGATATTATAAGGGAGGAAAGACTGGAAAGTAAAATATGGAAAGAATACAGAACTAGATGCAGTACAACTCCATAATGGTGGAGTGGACAAAGTACAGCTTTATGAACAATAATGCGTATTATATTTAAAGTTACATGTAGCCGGGCGTGGTGGTGCACGCTTGTAATCCCAGTACTTGGGAGGCTGAGACAGGAGAATCGCAGGTTTGCAGCCAGCCTCAGCTACTTAGTGAGGCCCTCCGCAACTTAGTGAGACCCTGATTCAAAATAAAGAATAAAAAATAGGGCTGAGGTTGTAGCTCGGAGGTAGAATGCCCCTGGGTTCAATCCCCAGTACCGCAAAAAATAAAAGTTACATGTAGTACTATAATGTAAATCACTTTTCCATATGCTTCCAAAATCTCCAATAAAGTCTGTGAGGCCCATGAAATGTGCATGTTAACAGATACTCGGAACCTAAGGGAGGGCCTACCTGTTACATCTGAGTTAGTCCAGGAAGACTTATGGACAGCACTCAGGAAAGGCAGGAGACCTGGAGGAAGAGAAAATCAAAATAATGTTATCGTGCTTCTCTCTAAAAAATTGTAGCCATATCAGGTGAATGCTTTTAGAATTCTAACAAGTTGTGGGATTTTTTTTTCATTGAAGTGTGACATTCATCCTGCAAAGCACACAAATCACAGGTGCATTTTCAGACAGTCAACAACCCATATCAGCAGCATCCACATTAAAATACTACACATTAACCAGCTCAGGATTCCAGAAGTTCCTCCACTACTCTGTGCACCCTACTTGTAAAAGGACTGCCATTTTTCTTATTGCTAACACCATAACTTGGCTTTGCCTTTTGTTGAACTTTATTGAAATGCAAACACTCAGAATGCACGTTTTGGGGTCTGGTTTCTCACTCCGTACTTTGCTTGTGAAATTCTGCAAGCCTTGAATTTTTCATAGTGAAATTCAAGTCAAGCCTTCTATACATGTTATTTTTTCTGATAATTAAGCAGGAGATCCTTGACAGCTATGATTTTGTCTCCCACTTGGCTGTGAGGATCTAGATGTGTCTTATTCATCTCTGTCTTTCAGGCACCTCATGCAGTGCCTAGGATCATGATAAAGTGAATGATAATCTCTTTTTATCCACCACAGGATTGACAACTACAGAGCCTCCTTTTACTGGAGGACAATAAATGTGAATTGACCCTTTGATCATAAAATTATTATAATATACATTCTTATGTCTCTAATATTGCTATTGACATCTCAATCTGTAAATACTAGTCTAAGTATATAATTTATACAGGCCTTCTTTATTTCTGTTTCATTTTTAATGAGAGAAAAGACTTAATTTTGCAGCAAAGACTCCCAAAATAGTACTAAGTAATAAAGAGATTTAGTGATGATGTGATTGGAAAGGAAGACACTCTGATTTCTAATATGTCTGAGGCTAACTGTGAAGAAGAGTGAAAATTCCCAGAGGCCTTAATTTTCTATAGTTTCAGTGTTTCTCCCTCAATGTACCTGCCATCTTTTAATTTTTAATTTTTGGTAGTGTTTCCTTATTTACAACTGTGGACCATGACAAAATGATAGATTTGGAGATGTTAGCATCATGTTTTCTCATAGATAAAACCAAATATTACAAATTTAAGTGAAGAACACAAACACTAATCAAGAGTTTGCAGAAAATTATTAGAAACACTAATGAATTGTTAATTATACTTTTTAGCCCTTGTTTTGTCTTAGTAGAAGCTATATATGGTCTGAAAGATCAAGAAGACATTTTGTATAAGGTTTTCTTTTTCCATTTTCAATCTCCTGGTAACAGAGAACATACTCCAGCATGATTTTCCATGAAATCTCCTCTTTAGGCCGGGCGTGGTGGCGCACGCTTGTAATCCCAGTACTTTGGGAGGCGGAGACCGAAGGATCCGGGTTCGCGGCCAGCCTCAGCTCTCTCTCTCTCTCTCTCTCTCACTCTCTCTCTCTCCTTAGTGAGGCCCTCCGCAACTTCGTGAGACCCGGTTTCAAAACGAAGCATAGAAAATAGGGCCAGGGGCATAGCGCGGAGGTAGAACGACCCTGCATTCAATCCCTGGTACCGCAAAAAAAAAAAAAAAAGAAATCTCCTCTTTATTGTTGTAAAACTTTTAATAATGCCATTAAATTGTATATAACTATAACTTAGCTATAGTAATAGGAATCATATAGTAGCATGCTAATAATTACATAGTGATACATAGCTAGCACTCACTATAGGCTGAGTATTATTATAAATACATTATATATGTTTAAAGGAAGTATTTACATATTAGTTCCAATATTAACACATTTTGTCAATATATGGTTTTATGAGGTAGAGATTTTATTGTCCTTATTATATAATTAAGAATACTGAGCCTCTTAGAAATTAGGACACAAAAATCACATACTGGAGATAGAGACAGAATATAAACCCACATTTTAGTGTCTTGTGCTTTTAACCACTGCGTTATACTGCTGCCGATTAAACTAAAAAGAGAGAGCTTGGCATTTGTACTTGGTTTTGAAAGGATTTATACGTTCTTCTCACAGCCAAATGTCTCTTTTATGTGAACTTTGTTGAAGTCTGGAAGAAGCAGAGGTGTTCTGGAAGAAAGGCAGAGAGCAGAGTTGAGAAAGAGTGGAATAGGCCAGAGGTGGTGAGGTTGGGCTTGGAGGCAGGTGGACACCTGGGGTGGGAGCTAGACCAGGCAGGAATCTGTAGTGTGATTCTGAGTACTTGCCAGGGGAGTGAAAACATTTTGAACTTGTCACTTTGAAGAAGGATTGGAAGAAAATCACATGGTTATTAATAATGTATCCTAAGATAGCATTTTCAAAACAACACAGAGATTAAGTCTTTGCCTTACTATCAGATAGTTAAAGTGACTATTGAAATATTAAAATTAAAACAAACTGGTTTCTTTTTGCGGTACTGGGGATTGAACCCAGGGGCATTCTACCTCTGAGCTACATCTCCAGCCCTGTTTTTTATTCTTTATTTTGAAACAGGGTCTCACTAAGTTGCAGAGGGGCTCACTAAGTAGCTGAGGCTGGTGGAGAACCTGGGATCCTCCTGTCTCAGCCTCCCAAGTACTAAGATTACAAGCGTGCGCCACCACGCCCAGCTAAACATTATTTTTTATTTTTTATTCTTTTTTTTGCAGTACTGGGTATTGAACCCAGGGACATTCTACCTTGAGCTATACCCCCAGCCCTATTTTTTTAATTCTTTCTTTCTTTCTTTCTTCCTTCCTTCCTTCCTTTCTTTCTTTCTTTCTTTCTTTCTTTCTTTCTTTCTTTCTTTTTTCTTTCTTTCTTTCTTTCTTTCTTTCTTTCTTTCTTTCTTTCTTTCTTTTTCTTTCCTCTTTATTTATTTATTTATTTATTCTTTATTTTTTTGTGTGTGTGGTACCGGGGATTGAACCCAGGGGCATTCTACCTCTGCGCTATACCCCCGGCCCTATTTTTTATCCTTTATTTTGAAACCAGGTCTCACGAAGTTGCAGAGGGCCTCACTAAGTAGCTGAGGCTGGCCGCGAACCCGGATCCTCCGGTCTCCGCCTCCCAAAGTACTGAGATTACAAGCATGCGCCACCACGCCCAGCATACTCTTATATTTTACAGTTCCATATGGGTGATCCCACACCCAGCTAACATTATTTTTTTAAACAGGAGATGAAGGCACTCTAATTTTCTTAAGCAATTTGAGTGAGAACTGAAAGGAATTAATAAAATTAAGTGATCAGTTCTTGAATGACCAGCAATGAATAAAATATCAATCAAGAGAAGCATAGAAACCTAATTACAGAAAGGACACACATACACTATAGTACTGATCAATATATATCACAACTGTAATTCTTTTTTTTTAACTTTTTATGTTCATTTATTGGTGCATTGTAAATTATAATTATACATTTTGATATATGTCAGGGTATGAACATCATACATGCACACATTGCACATTTAGCCCTCCCTCCAATCCCACCCTATTCCCTCCTCCTTCCCTCCCTTTCATGCTCCGGATAGTGATTGAGTCTTATAGGTTTGTGTATGTACATCATGTGCTATAGTGTGTTTCCCTC
>PVJS01017356.1:0-36160 GCA_004027185.1 Glis glis
CTTTGGTGTGTGTTTGTGTGTGTGTGTGTGTGTGTGTGTGTGTGTGTGTGTGTGGTACCGGGGATTGAACCCTGGGTCATTTTACCTCCAAGCTATACCCCCAGCCCTATTTTTTTTTTTTTTTGCAGTATCGGGGATTGAACCCAGGGGTGTTCTACCTCCGCGCTACACCCCTGGCTCTATTTTTTATACTTTATTTTGAAACCGGGTCTCACGAATTTGCGGAGGGCCTCACTAAGTAGAGAGAGAGAGAGACCTGAGGCTGGCCGCGAACCCGGATCCTCCAGTCTCCACCTCCCAAAGTACTGGGATTACAAGCGTGCGCCACCACGCCTGGCTTAGTTTGATTTTTAAATAGGGTCTCTCTAGGTTTATGAGAGTCTCACTACTTGCTGAGCCTGTCCTCTAACCTGCAATCCTCCTGTCTCAGCTTCCCAAGTACTAGGATTACAAGAGTGCGCCATCACACTCAGCTTTTTTTTTTTTTTTTTTTTTTTTTTTTTTTGCGGTACTGGGGATTGAACCCAGGGGCATTCTAACTCCGATCTACACCCCCGGCCCTATTTTTTATTGTTTATTTTGAAACAGAGCCTCACTAAGTTGCGGAGGGCCTCACTAAGTAGCTGAGGCTGGCTGCGAACCCGGATCCTCCGGTCTCTGCCTCCCAAGTACTGGGATTACAAGAGTGCACCACCATGCCCAGCCACTTTCAGGCTTCTTAAACTATGCTTATATCCAATCAGCCTCCTTAGTTCCAGGACAGCTCCTGTGTCCTTCCTGCCCGCTGTCCTCACACTCCCCCTGCCCTGCTCCTGGGGCAGCACACCTGGGCTCCGGCTGGAGGAAGGGGAACCAGGAAGGGACACTCAGCTCCTCCCCACAGAATCCTAGTCCCCGGGCAAAGATACACTTCCCCAGGGAGCCCCTAATCTGAGGAGCAACAGCCCCTGGCTCCCTGAAACCCCAAGTGTGAGGAAAGAGACAAGACCCACCTGAGGCCCAGGTAAAAACCCCTCACAGAAGACAAAAAGACAGGCCAGAGGGAGCGTCAGCACCGTGGGGTCCTGGAGGGCATTCACGGCCTCGCCATCTTCCAGCGCTCAGCCCAGACAGCGCCGGCCACAGCTCAAAGGGCAGAGAGCCGACTGACATGGTAATTCTCAAAGAGAACCAACGCCCTACCTGGGTGTGGTGCCACACACCTGTGATCCCAGCTACTCGGGAGGCTGAGGCAGGAGGATCGCCCAGGACAGGTTTGAGATCAGCCCAGGCCCAGGCAAATCAGTGAGACCCTGTCTCAAAACAGAATAAAAAAGGTCTGGGGCCATCAGGCAGGGTGACGCATGGATTGCAGGTTCGAGGCCAGCCGCAGCAACTTAGGGAGACCCTCAGCAGTTTAGCAAGACCCTGCTTGAAAAAAAAGTCTGGGGATGTGGCTCAGTGGTAGAGCTCTTGCCTGACATGTGCAAGGCCCTGGGCTAAACACCCAGTCCTGCAAAAACTAAAGAGAACCATCCTGACATCAGAACAACCAGGGCCCCAGCCAGGTGGGGCCACCGGCACATGCCCACCAGGAGCCATGTTCCTCCATGTAGCCCATACTCTGAGCCCCTGGCACCCTGCCACTCCCTGCCCAAACAAGGTGGGATATCTATAATCCCAGTACTTGGGAGGCTGACACAGGAGGATCGCAGGTTCAGCCGGGCATGGTGGAGCACACCTGTAATCCCTGTACTCATCTTTCCTTCCCTGACACCATTCACTTTGGCCCTTGTGTCCGAGCCTGGAAATAACATGACCATGTCCTGGGTTTTTGTTGTTTTTGTCGATCCTCCTGTCTCAGCCTCCCACGTACTGTGATTACAGGTGCATGCCACTACATCCAGCCCAACTGTCCTGTTTTCCACGGACTGTCCCAGTTTTAGCACTAAAAGGCCGGTATCTAAGGATCTTCAGAGCCCCCGCAAGGCAGGAGCGTTGAGCACCCTGCCTGGGAGGTGGGCAGACCTCCGCCTGAGGTCCAGCTCAAGAGTTCAGAGTGGAACAGACTTTGGGTGCGTTCTCCTACATGAACGGGGAGACAAAGCCCAGTACAGCCCCCCAGATACACATAGAGAGGCCCATATGTGGTCTCTGAAACAAAACACAGCCCACAGGCAGAGCAGATACTCACCGAGCTGGGACCCTCGCACTCACGTTTGCACCAGACAGGCCCAGGTTCACACACCCACGTCCGCATAGATAGTTCTGCGTGGGCAGCCAAGCACGCACAGTACGGGACAACACCCGCTGGAAACACAGAAACCCACGCAGACACCTACACAGGAAAAGACAGTTGCCCAGTGAGCCGTGCAGAGTGTATGTGGCTCATTTCACGACTCCTCAGAGGCACGAGGACACACACCTCCTAACAGAGACAGACACGCATTCAGACACCCACACCCAGACACAAGTGCAGGGCTGTTCTCGGCTGCTCCCAGGAGTACAAAGAAGCTTTCACCTGCACCCAGGGGTGAGCTGGTCACCGAACTCCCGGGGCTCTTCCCTCTTTGTTCCCACCTGGGATTTGCAGGGTTCGGGGAGAGGACAAAGGGCTGTAGATCGCAGCAGATCCTGGGCCCAGAGGGAGCCGCCACCCTACCCTGGTCCCTGGTCCCCGTCCAGGCCTCCCAGGAGAGCAGGTGGGGCCCGGGCCTCCCGGCTGCCCGCTGCGAGGTCGGCCGGCGGGGGCGGAGAAGTGTGAGCGAAATGGGTTTATTACTCGGAGTCTGTTCCCTCGATTGGTATCGATCCCTGCATGTCACCTTCCATTGTCGCTAATGGGACATGAAGAGTCGGCCCGACACCGCGGCCGCCCGCACCACCCGGCACGGCCTCCCCTCCCCCAGCCCGCCGGGGCCGCGGAGGCCACATTCCAGGGTGGCCTGGGGCCTCCGGTGCACAGACTCCCCGGTCTCCCCAGCCCCTCTTCTAGCCAGCCTGCTCCTCCTCCCTGGGATGCCCAGCTCCTTCTCCCTCGTTGCCTCCTCAAGTCAGATTCCTCTTCCCCCAGAGGTTCACCCGGCGCCTCCTTTCCTCTACCCGTCTCAGGCCACTCTTGGGACCTCAGCCCTCTAATTCAGAAGGGCCCCTTCTCGGTCCCCTCTTTTGAATTCCCTGGGGTCTCTCTGAAGGGGGATAATGCGCCCCATCCCGTCTTGGATACCAGGGCAGGTGCCGTTGGGAAAGGTCCCCCTTTCTCCAACATCTCTTAAGGAGTGCTTATAAATGGCTCTTCTATCACAATTAGACTGGCCAAGCCCCGTAATTCCAGCTACGGGGAGGCTGAGGCAGGAGGACAGCGAGTTCGAGTCCAGCCTGAGCAACTTAGTAAGACCCTGTCTCAAAATAATAGGTAAGCCGGGCATAGTGGCACATGCTTGTAATCTCAGTACTTGGGAGGCTGAGACAGGAGGATCACAGGTTTGAAGCCAGCCTCAGCACCTTAGTGAGGCCCTTCGCAACCTAGTGAGACCCTGTTTCAAAATAAAATAAAATATAGCCGGGCATGGTGGTGCACGCTTGTAAATCCAGTACTTGGGAGGCTGAGACCAGAGGATCTGGGTTCGTGGTCAGCCTCAGCTACTTAGTGAGGCCCTGTGCAACTTAGTGAGACCCTGTTTCAAAATAAAGAATTAAATATAGGGCTGGGGTGTAATCCGGAGGTAGAATGCCCCTGGGTTCAATCCCCGATACCGTCAAAAAAATAAAATATAAAATCAGGCTGGGGGTTAGCTCAGAGATAGAATACCCCTGGGTTTAATCCCCAGCACCAAATAAATAAACAAATAAATAAATAAGTAATAAATAAAGGCTGGGGGTGTGAGCTCAGTGGGTGAGGGCCAATCCCCAGTACCACCAAAAAAAAAAAATGGACTGGTTAGATAGGCCCTCCTGGAACCAACCAGGTCCCCAAAACGCCACTCCACTGGTTGCCACGACCCCAGGCTTGATCCCTAGAAGAATGAGGTGCCTGGGAGAGGAGAGAGAAGATCTCCACGGCCACCCTCACCCCGTGCAGCCCCTTGAGAAGCCCTCCCCAAGGTCTGAGCCCACCTTGGGCTGTGGGTCCTGTTTTTATTTGCTTGTTTTATTTTTATAGCACTGGGGATTGAATCCAGAGGCACTCTACCTCCAAGCTACACCCCCAGCCCTATTTTATTTTTATTTTGAAACATGGTCTTGGTAGTTCGATGAGAGTCTCACTACTTGCTGAGGCTGTCCCCGAACCTGCGGTCCTCCTGTCTCAGCCTCCCAGGTACTGGGATTACAGGTGTGTACCACTACAGCTAGCTTCTACTTCTGAGCCACACACCCAGCCCTTTTATTTATATATATATATATATTTTTTTGCAATATTGGGGATTGAACCCAGGGGCATTCTACCTCTGAGCTACACCCCCAGTCCTATTTTTTTATTCTTTATTTTGAAACAGGGTCTCACGAAGTTGCGGAGGGCCTCACTAAGTAGCTGAAACTGGCCGCGAACCCAGATGCTCCTGTCTCAGCCTCCCAAGTACTGGGATTACAAACGTGCGCCACCACGCCCAGCTTATATTTTATTTTGAAACAGGGTCTTGCTAAGTTGCTGAGGCTGGCCTCAAACCTGTGATCCCCCTGTCTCAGCCTCCCAAGTAGTGGGATTACAGGCATGTGCCACCTTGCCTGTAATGATGGCATCCTGTTTCAAAATAAAAAATAAAATAGGGCCGGGGGTGTGGCTTGGAGGTAGAATTCCCCTGGGTTCAATCCCTAGTAACACACACACACACACACACACACACACACACACACACACACACATACATAGAAAGGAGATATAAAGGAAAATGTAACTTTAATATTGAAGCCTTGCCGGGCGTGGTGGTGCACTCCTATAAACCCAGTACTTGGGAGGCTGAGACAGGAGGATCGCAGGTTCGAGGACAGCCTCAGCAAGTAGTGAGACTCTCATCAATCTAGTGAGACCTTGCTTCAAAAATAAAAATAAAATAGGGCTGGGGATGTAGCTGGAGGTAGAATGCCCCTGGGTTCAATCCCCAGTACCGCAAAACAAAAAACAAAAAAAAAAAACAAACAAAAAAAACAAAACTGAAGCCTCATGCTCAAGCTCCTCACTCTCCGAGCCAAGTCTGTCGCTCCAAGTTTCTGGGAAATGTATGTATCTTTACTCATTCACTTGTGATTAATACCTTGAGAACTATTAATTATCCCACCGAGGAATAGTTCACCGGGAGAGATACCTGTTGATCAGACAACAGAGCCCACACAAAAGATCCGGAAAGAAGACCACACCACCAAAACGGGAAAGCCGCTCACTGATGATCATACGGGGTCCTGTCAGCCATCCACCTGACCAGCTTAAGCAAAAGGGACGACACCTACCGGGTGTGGAGGCCCCCTCAGGACCGGAAGATGACCAAAACACCCCGAGTCTTGTGGTTACCAGACTGATGTCATCCTCACACACCTTCCGGTGCCCGCCCCTCCCCAGGCTTCCCTTAAAAGGAGATCCATAGCCAGGCGTGATGGTGCACGCCTGTAATCCCAGTACTTGGGAGGCTGAGACAAAAGGATCAAAGGTTCTAAACCAGTATCAGCAACTTAGTGAGACTGTCAGCAACTTAGTGAGACTCTGTTTTCAAATAAAAAATAAAAAAGGGCTGGGGGCAAAGCCCAGAGTTAGAAGGCCCCCAGGTTCCATCCCTACACCAAAAATAAAAGAAATTTAAAAAATTAAAAAAGAGAGCTGTGAACCCCCAAAATGCGTCTCCCACTCAGGAGATGGCCTGCATTCTTGTTGAATGCATATTTCTTGCTTTCCTAAATAAATCTCTGTCAGCTGGGCATGGTGGTGCACACCTGTAATCCCAGTACTTGGGAGGCTGAGACGGGAGGATCGAAGGTTGGAGACCAGCCTCAGCAACTTATTGAGACTCTCAGCAACTTAGTGAGACTCTGTTTCCAAATAAAAAATAAAATAGAGCTGAGGGTGTAACCCGGAGGTAGAAAGTCCCTGGGTTCCACCCCCCAGTACCACAAAAAATAAATAAATAAGCCAGGAGTGGTAGTGCTTGCTTGTAATACCAGTGCTTGGGAGGCTAAGACAGGAGGGTCTCAGGTTCGAGGACAGCCTCAGAAAGTATTGAGACTCTCATCAACCTAGCAAGATCCTGTTTCAAAATAAAAATAAAGGGCTGGGGGGTGTGGCTTGGAGGTAGAATGCCCCTGGGTTCAACCCCCCAGTACCACAATGAATTAATAAATAAATCTCTGCCTCTGTCTCTGACTGGCTATGTGTGCTGACATTCTTTTCTGTCACTTAAGCCAAGGCCCCTGCTGTCCTCAGTTGGTTTCTCCTTTCTCCCCCAGTGGAGGAGAAAGTGGGAACTCTTCCAGACCCGTCACAGGTCCCAGAATCGTCTCTTCTCCCTCATCAAGCTGAGGAAAGGGGCCGATCTCACTCTTCCTGTCTCTCCCATGGCCCAAGTGGGAGACTACCCCAAAGTGGAAAGGCTGACTCCTGCCCCAGACAAAGATGGGGTCCCCACTCCCACCGCTCTTGGCCCAGACCCCATTATCTTGTCACTGTGTCCACTGCTATAGGGGCGTCGGCGACAGTTACTAGAAATGAAGTTTGGGTTTTGTTTGTTTTGTGGTACTGGGGCTTGAACCCCAGGCAAGTGTATACTGGGCAGGTGCGTACCACTGAGCTACATGCACCCAAACCTTTTTTAAATTTTATTTCGAGACAGGGTCTCCCTAAGTTGCCCATGCTGGCCTTGACCTTGCGGCCTCCAGCCTCAGCCTCCAGAGTAGCTAGGATTCCTGGCACCAGGCGCATGCGGGGTTTTGGGAGCTGTCTGAGGCTGCCTGTGGTGAGCCGGGGCCACCACAGGTGAGCTGGAATGTGGCAGCTGCCTGGGGCCAGGGTACCTTTCAGTTTACACTGTGATGGCTGATCCAGCAGCCCACGTCCAGGCACTGCCAGGCACCAGGATGCGCACAGAGCTGCTGACCATCTAGAAGGGCCCCGCTTGGTCCAGAGATTCCCCCAACTCTCATGGCCCCAAGGACACTAGGCCATTCACGTTGTGGGGGGGGGGAGGTACTGGGGATTGAACCCAGGGGCATTCTACCTCTGAGCTACACCCCCACCCCTATTTTATTTTATATTTTATTTTATTTATTTTATTTTATTTTATTTTTTGTGGTACTGGGGATTGAATCCAGGGGCGTTCTACCTCCACACTACACCCCCAGCCCTATTTTTTATCCTTTATTTTGAAACCGGGTCTCACGAAGTTGCGAGGGCCTCACTAAGTAGAGAGAGAGAGAGAGAGAGAGAGAGAGAGAGAGCTGAGGCTGGCCGCGAACCCAAATCCTCTGGTCTCCGCCTCCCAAAGTACTGGGATTACAAGCGTGCGCCACCACGCCCGGCTTTATTTTTATTTTGAAACAGGGTCTTGATAGGTTGCTACTTGCTGAGGCTGTCCTCGAACCTGCAATCCTCCTATCTCAGCCTCCCAAGTACTGGGATTACAAGGCATGTACTACCAGGCCCGGCTAGGCCATTCACTTTTATCTTGCTAGAAAAACAGGAGGCTCAGCTGGCCATCCCAACTTCAAAGCCAAATGCCCACCGTCCAAATCTCACCCCAGCCTAGTCTACAAGGCCCAGGGACTGAACCTGGGGATTCTCCTGCCTCAGCCTCCCCAATCCCTGGGATTACAGGCCTGCTCCGCCAGGTGGCTTCTGGAAGTGTTTCAGATGTGGGTCTCCCAGGACAGCCTGGGCAAGAGGTGGTTTACAGGACCCCAGGCCTTGGCCTCCCACTGCAGATTCTCCCCTGACAGACCCTCCTTGGGCAGGAGCCTTCGGGAAGAGGAGGGAAGGAGCAGCACTTCCTGATGTCATCCTTCATGCCCAGCACCTTCCTGCCCCAACCCGCCAGAGGCAGGACAAGCTCTCCAGATGAGGAGCTCGCAGCGACACCTTCAGGAAACACCAGGTACTGCATCTTGTCTCTAACTTCAGTCTTTCATTTTTCTTTATTTCTTGGTACTAGAGATCGAACCCAGGGTCATTCTACCTCTGAACTACATCCCCAGCCTTTTTTATTTCTTATTTTGAAACAGGTTCTCACTGAGGATCTCACTAAATTGCTGAAGCTGTCCTCGAATCTGTGATCCTCCTGCCTCAGTCTCCAAGTACTGGGCTTTAACCTCGGACTTTTTTTTTTTTAATGGTACTAGGGATTGAACCCAGGGACATTCTACTTCCAAGCTGCACCCCCCAATCCTGTTTTGTTGGTCTCAGTAGGTTGATGAGCTAACCTCTAACCAGCTAACCTCTTATCTTTCTTACTGTGGCTGTCTTTCTGCAATGGAGACCAGGTCTGCTTTATCCTTGCTAATATTCCCCCCCGCCCCGCCCTGTCCCCTCCGTCCAACTCCATGGCACAGTGTTCTGGACCATCCTTCTCTTTGTAGTCCCTTTCCTCGTTGTCCACAGAGACCCAGCCTCCCTGCCTCCCCCCACCAGAACCCTCTTCATGGCCCCGGCTCCTGTCTCTTCCATCAATCAGCCTCTCTCTCTCTCTCACCTTTCCATCATGTTAGCTTCGGTTGATTTAACCAGAAAACAACCCCCAGAATTTAATTCCATGGCCCTCCATTCCCATCTCCATCAGCGCAGGGTTGGGAGGGGCTGTGTAATGAGGGGGGGAGTGGGGTGGGGAGTGGGCAACTTGGCTTCTCAGAGTCAGGGGAAAAGAATGAAAATCATATTGATTCCCCCAATGACAGCCATCAATCTTCTCTTCCCTGCTAGGGGTTGGAAAATTAGACACAGGCCTGGCAGGCGCCAGGGTGACTTGGTTCCCCAGGACTTTTTTTTGTGTGTGTGTGTGTGTGTGTGTGGCACTGGGGATTGAACCCAGGGACATTCTACCTCCAAGCTATACCCCCAGCCCTATTTTTTTATTTTTATTTGGAAACAGGGTCTCGCTAGGTTGATGAGAGTCTCACTACTTGCTGAGGCTGTCCTCAAACCTATGATCCTCCTATCTCAGCCTCCCATGTACAGTGCGCCACCCTGCCCGGCTTCGTCCCCAGGACTTTATTTATTTATTTATTTATTTATTTTGCAGTACCAGGGATTGAACCCAGGGGCGTTTTACCTCCGAGCTACACCCCCGGCCCTATTTTTTATACTTTATTTTGAAACCGGGTCTCACGAAGTTGCGGAGGGCCTCACTAAGTAGCTTAGCTGACTGTGAACCCGGATCCTCCGGTCTCTACCTCCCAAGTACTGGGATTACAAGTGTGTGCCACCACGCCCGGCCCCCCAGGACTTTAGAGACAGAAGCTCTGTCTTAAGTATCCATCCTCCTCCAGTTTCTACTGAAAAAACCTGTCCTGAGGTCAGTTACCTAAGTCCTCCAGCCCCTCCCCAAGATAGCCTAGAATCTTACCCCTTGTCTTGTTCCTTAACAGGCTGATGCCCCTGGAGTCACATTTTCCTGGCTGGCTTAGTTAAAAGTTCTCCTTGCTGTCTAACTTCAAGTCAAATTAATAAGAAAAAGGAAAAGTCACCAAGTGTGGTAGTGCACGCCTATAATCCCAGTTAATCAGGAGGCCGAGGCAGGAGGATTGCAGGTTCAAGGCCAGCTTCAGTAATTTAGCAATACCCTCAGCAACTTAGGGAGAACCTGTTCTTTGTTTTTGTTTTGTGTGGTACTAGGGATTGAACCCAGAAGTGCTCTACCCCTGAGCTACACCCCTAGCCCTTTTCATTTTTTTTTTTTTTGAAACAGGGTCTCACTAGGTTGCTGAGAGTCTTGCTAAATTGCTGGGGCTGTCCCCAAACCTGCAATCCTCCTGTCTCCGCCTCCCAAGTACTGGGATTACAGGCATGTGCCACCATGCCCAGCTCCATTTCAAAATAAAAAATAAAATCAGGTATATTGGTGCACACCTGTAATCCCAGTACTTGGGAGGCAGAGACAGGAGGATCACAGGTTCAAGGTCAACCTGGGGGATTTGGCAAGATCCTGTTTCAAAATAAAAAATTTTTAAAAGGCCTGGGGGTGTAGCTCAATGGTAGAACATTTGCCTAATATGCAGAAGGTCCTGGGCTCAATCTCCAGCACCGAAGGAAGGAAGGAAGGAAGGAAGGAAGGGGAGAAAGAAAAAGGAGGGGAAAGGAGAGAAGTAAAGTCATTTTCTAAACTCTAATAGAGACATAATAAATGCATACAAATCCTTAGAAAAGGAGACTGAAGCTGGGTGTGGTGGCGCACACCTGTAATCCCAGTTCTTGGGAGGCTGACACAGGAGGATCACAGGTTCAAAGCCAGCCTCAGCAACTTAGCGAGGCTCTCAACAACCTAGCAAGGCCTTGCTTCAAAATAAAAAATAAAATAGGAGCTGGGAGTGGTGGCGCACGCTTGTAATCCCAGTACTTAGGAGGCGGAGACCGTAGGATCAGGGTTTGCGGCCAGTCTCAGCGACTTAGTGAGGCCCTCCACAACTTCATGAGACCCGGTTTCAAAATAAAGTATAAAAAATAGGGCCGGGGGTGTAGCTCGGAGGTAGAAGGCCCCTGGGTTCGATCCCTGGTACCACAAAAAAAATTAAAAAAAAAAACAAAATAGGGTTGGGGGTATAGCTGGGAGGTAGAATGCCCCTGAGTTAAATCTCCAGCACCACAAAAGAAAAATTTAAAAAAAATGATATTGAGTGAACTGTTAGTGTCATTCTGTTTCATTCTATTTGAGACTAGGATGAAAAGTTACAAATTATAAAGATCCAGCAGGATTAAGTATGCAGGCCGGGCGTGGTGGTGCATGCTTGTAATCCCAGTACTTTGGGAGGCAGAGACCGGAGGATCCGGGTTCGCGCCCAGCCTCAGCTCTCTCTCTCTCTCTCTCTCTACTTAGTGAGGCCCTCTGCAACCTCGTGAGACCCGGTTTCAAAATAAAGTATAAAAAATAGGGCCAGGGGTGTAGCACGGAAGTAGAACGCCCCTGGGTTCAATCCCCAGTACCGCAAAAAAAAAAAAAAAGAAAAAAGGATTAAGTATGCAGAGCGGGGGCCCTGGGGCTCAGAGAGAAAGCCCGGAGTGTAGTGGGGTTCAGTGGGGAGTGTTAAGTTGGAGGCAGATTATGTTCCAGGCTGGACTCTGTCTCCTCAAGAAGCTCCGGGAGAGAAGTGCTGACTGGGAGAAAGGTAGACAGCTGGAAGGACTTCCCAATAGGTCAGCTTCTCTCCCAAGAGCTGAAGAGATGGCCCTCCACCAGTCTCCCTGTGGGTGGATGTTTCAGGAGCCATCGGCCCCAGAGGCAGGCTCTGGATGCAAAGGACCCTAGAAAGACACTCCTCCCAGCCACCTCCACAGGAGTGGGATGCAGGGGAGGGGGCGCGGGACCGCAGTGCCGCTGGCCCCTGAAGGGTTAATGCTATTGTCTGAAAACCACTTCGGCTCCCCTGGGAGCTTGGAGATCCCGCTCTCATTTTAAGTAACCCTAACGCCTGTGATGAGCGCAGGGTCGTCGCTGGGCGAGGAGTGAGCCGGAAGGAGCCAGACCGAGCGCAGGGACTTGGTGGCTGCTCCGCCACGGTAAGGGACTCTGCGGGGTCTGTGGCAGGGGCTGGCGCCGAGGGAGGGACCGGCCCTTCTCTGCCCCCAGCTGTGTGGAGCCTGCAGTGGGGCAACTGGGTGGGGAGCTGTCAGGAGCCCCAGGGCCACATTGAAGCCCCAAGAGGTAGCAGGGCTTTTCAAATGCAGGTGCGGGGCAGCCGCAGCGCCAAGTTTTGGGCACTTTGGGCACAGAGCACCGTGGCACCTGCAGGAGCGTGTCTACGCTGGCAGGTCCAGCCTAGCTAGGTTCTTCTCCCCAGCTGGGGCACAGCTGGGATCAGCGCTCTGGGGCACACCTGCTGGGGATGAATGGATGGAACTGGTTTCCGGGAGCTGAATGACTGGTGGTCTTAACCACCTCCCTGCCCCACTGTCCCATAGAGGGGGCTCAGCATTCACTGCCACCATCCAGTGGCTGAGGCCGAAGAGCACTGGGTGAGGACAGCTGATTAGCTGGTGGCAGCTACGGGGCAGAGAGGGGCGGGCCAGGCCGTGGGTGTCACAGTATGGGGATGAGAGGAGGCAGGGGTAGCAGAGGGTTCAAGAGCAGGGACTTGGGGCTGTGTTCCCACCTCAGCCAGGCCTGGGTAAGGGGATCCTGCCCCACACCCTTCCTCAGACTCCTGGGATCCTTCCCAAAGAACTAGGATCAAGCAGGATGCAGTGGCTCATGCCTGTAGTCCCAGGACTTGGGAGGCTGAGACAGGAGGATCGCAGATTCGAGGCCAGCCACAGCAATTTAGCAAGGCCTTTAAGCAACCTACCGAGACCCTGCTTCAAAATTAAAATTAAAAAGGGCTGGGGGTGTAGCTCAGAGGTAGAATGCCCCTGGATTCAATCCTTGGTACCAAAAAAAAAAAAAATCAAAACAACAACAAATAAGAACTGGGACCAAGCCAGGTGTGTGGCGCACACTTGTAATCCCAGTACTTGGGAGGCTGAGACAGGAGGATCTGGGTTCGTGGCCAGCCTCGGCTGCTTAGTGAGGCCCTCTGCAACTTAGTGAGACCCTGTTTCAAAATAAAGAATAAAAAAATAGGGCTGGGGGTGTAGCTCCGAGGCAGAATGCCTCTGGGTTCAATCCCCAGTACCAGGGAAAAAAACGAACTGGGACCAAGAAGGCTGAAGTCTGACAGCTCAGCCCCCCTCCCCCGTCCCAAGAGTCCTTGGGACAGTGAGCACAGGTACAGGATGGAGAGGCATAGGGAGAGGAGGCTCCAATGGCAGACAGAGTCCCCCCGCAGTGGAAAGGAGAGGGCGAGGGCTAGTAGGGCATGGGTGCTGCTGCCTCCCACCTGCACAGCCCTTTCTGTCCTGCCCAAGGGCCACAGGGCCCCTGCGGGCACAGGGACCAGGGCATGTGGATGGAGCCTGGGGCCTGGGGCTCAGGGAAGTCTGGGGTTGAGATTCGGGGATGGAGTCAGAGGTGCTGAGGCTCCCAGCTGGTGAGGCCGCCGCTGCTGCCTGCCACTGATGCCGCTGCCCCTGCCCTCCTGGTCACTGTCACACAGCCCCAGGCCAGTGGCCAACTCGCCCAGCTCCGAGGAACTTTCACTTCCTCTCCCTCCAGCCTGACTCTGCGCCACCTCAGCGCTTGTTGGCGGGGATTTCTTGTCCCTGGCCGGCGGGGGGGGACTAAAGACAGGGTTTGTCGGGGGGTTCCCCCAGCACGGCTGATGGGAATGTCATGTCATGTAGGGAACCGGTACTTAGTTGCCACTGGGGGAGGACAGGGGCACTGAGGGGATTTGGGACAAAGTGGGGAAATAGGGAGGGGAGACTGTAAGAGCCCGGGTGGCGAGAAGCTGGGGGCCTTAGCTCAGTTTCCAGTTCTGAAGTGTGGGCGAGAGTCAGGGGCCAGAACAGGAAGGAGAAGCAAGAAAACGGAAAGTGACAAGACGGTCACAGAGACAGTGAGACAGGGCCAGGCGAATGTGGAGGAACAGAGAGGAGGGAAACAGGCATCCCTGGGGAGGCCGGACAGAGAAGGTGCCAAAGAGTGACAGACAGGAAGGACGAGAGGATGGAAGAGGAAAAAAAAAACATATGCAGCAAACCAGGTGCAGTAATGCACACCTGTAAGCCCAGTACTCAGGAGGCTGAGACAGGAAGATCACAAGTTTGAGGCCAGCCTCAACAACTTAGCAAGACCCCCTTCCTTCCTTCCTTCCTTCCTTCCTTCCTTCCTTCCTTCCTTCCTTCCTTCCTTCCTTCCTGTGGTACTGAGGATTGAACCCAGGAGCATTCTACCTCCGAGCTATACCTCCAGCCCTATTTTATCTTTATTTTCTTGTTGTTGTTGTTGTTGTTGTGGGTTTTGTTTTGTTTTGCTTTGTTTTAGTACTAGGAATTGAACCCAGGGGCACTTTACCCGTGTGACTGGTCTGGGGATGGGGCACTGGGTGTCTGGCTTTGGATTTCTGCTCCATGGAGTTGTGCAAACCTTTTAAATCCCATGGGCCCCCAGGGAGGCAGAGACCGGAGTTGGGAGGAGGGGCTGAGCAGAGATCTGAGACCAGGTGAGGGGACCAGAGAAGGGGGAGCTGCTGCTGACCCCCCAGGAGCTGCTGAAGGCTATGGAGGGAGCAGGGTTCCCAACACCAGCTTCAAGATTGCCCTAGGTGTGGAGACATAGATGCCTTGGGGGTCTCTGCCAGCTTTTCCCTGTCAGGGGAGAAGGGAGAGGAGACCGAGGGGCAGGGGAGGAAGGACTTCTACCCCTCCTCTCCTCCAAGCCCCCAAGGAAAAAGGTGTCCAGCTTTACCCCCTACCCCCACCCCTCCCCACCCCTCTTGCTCTCCTACCTAAGCAGCTTTGGCTAATAGCATTAAGCTGGTCTCAGGACCGACCACTCTCCACTTGGGGCTGAGATCAAGGGGAGAGACCAGCGGCTTCTAATCAGATCGGGGATTTGCGGACAGGGAGGGGGATGTGCAGTTTGTTCAAAGCTAACAAGCATGAAATGTGCCCTGGAGACTGCCAGGGGACTGCGGCCCTTTGGGGCTGGTTTCTGCACTCTGATCTCCCAGTCCCCTGGGCCCTACTCTGGAGCTCCGTTGGTGCCAGGACTCGGTTTCTCAGCGCTATATCTGTCTCATTCTCTTTGGTTCAGTCTCCTCGCCGAATCTCACGGCCTGCCTCCTTTGGCTGCTTTTGTGTTTATAAACAGTCCCATTCCCCACTGAACGCATCAAGGACTCCCTGAGAGGACACGGTTCTATCCAATCAATCCCATTACGCATCGTATGCATTCTAGAAAGCCCCAACAACAGAGTGACTTTCCAAACGTTTTTTTTCTATTTCGCGTACATGCAGTGTTCTGCTCTGTGTGTGTGTGTGTGTGTGTGTGTGTGTGTGTGTGTTTGTGTTCGCTTGTTCCTGTCTTTCTCATCCTCTCTGAACTCCTCTCTGTCCATCTGCCTGTCCTTTGACCTCTGGCTTCCTGGGGCCTCTCTTGAAATTTTTTTCAGGAAACCAGGAGACTGAACTGGCACTTTGGTCTTACAAACCTACATCATAGATTCAGACTGGCGTGTCTCGTTGGGGCCCCGGGCCTCTGCCAGCCTCATCTCTCTGCTCCCAAAGTTTCAACGTTTCGTCCCCAACTTCTCTGCCCTGATTGACTGATGACAGCTCAGAGCCTGGAGTCAGACAGACCTGTTCCCATCCGGCTCCACCACTTCGCCGGAATCTTATGCAAGTCTCTTAATCTTTTTGAGCCTCAATTTCCTCAGCTTGCAAAATGTAGCTAATATTCACCTCGAAGGGTTATTGTGAAGAATCAATGAAGTAATATATTAAAAAAAAAACTTGTCAAGCCCAATGCTGGGTGCACGATAAGGGGCCCAATTCATATTAACGAGAATCTTGAAAAGGTAAAATCTGTTTCGGATGTTTCCTTTGCTCTAAAGCCTAGCTTAAGGCTTAGCCTCTATTGTTGTCATTACTATCTATATTGCTTCTATTAAATAATGACCTAAAACCTAAATGTGATGCAATGCACACTTATATTGGCCAAGGGGATTAACCCTATTATTAGTAATCAGAATGATGACGAGGACGATGATAATAATCTCGTGCTGCGAAAGCCCTTCCAGAAATACAAAGTGCTTTAGACGAACCGCACCGATCATTCGCGATTGGGTTATGATCCTGTTTGATTTATAGTTCTCAATACTCTGAGGCCACTGCACTGATCCCGCCGAGGGGGCTGAAGGAGATGTGTGGAGCTGGTGGGCAGAGGGGCCCCATGCTTTGTGCGTTACGCCCTGAGCACAAGAGACAAGGGCAAGGAGGTGGGTGCCAAGCGGAAACACCTCCCCAGCCTCTGGGAGCATCATCGCCAAGCTGTGGGTTAAAGGGGCACGAGAGAAATTACGCACAATGAATGGTTCTCCCGCGGGAGGCAGAACTGAAATCTGCTCCTCTCTGAGAGTCTCCGCCGTCAGCTCGGGGCTCCAGCAAAGAGAAGGGCTCACAGGGAGACATCTAGAGGACTTCTCAGCAGTATAGCTTTCTACAGCCAGAACTGGTGGCCCCGGAGAGGCTGGGAGGAGGCTGGAGAGGCTGGGAGGAGGCTGGAGAGGCTGGGAGGAGGCTGCGGCATTGGGAACCTGGGAGGCTTGACCGCACCTGCCCACGCCACTTTGGTTTTGTATTTGGGTTTACTGTTTGTGTGTTTTCTGGGAGCGGGTGGGGAGAAGGCATTTCCAGCCTACTGGGTGGCTGTATCTTATAAATTTATTTACTTATTTATTTTTCTTTTTGTGGTACAGGGGCATTCTACCTCCGAGCTACATCCCCAGCCCTATTTTTTATTCTTTATTTTGAAACAGGGTCTCACTAAGTTGTGGAGGGCCTCACTAAGTAGCTGAGGCTGGCCGCGAACCCAGATTTTCCAGTCTCAGCCTCCCAAGTACTGGGATTACAAGCGTGTGCCACCACGCCTGGCTTATTTTTTTATTTTGAAACAGGGTCTCACTAAGTTGCTGAGGGCCTCGCTAAATTGCTGAAGCTGGCTTGGAACCTGCGATCTTCCTGTCTCAGCCTCTCAAGTACTGGGATCTTGATTCAAGGCCTTGTTTTCTATTCTTTCACTAAGCTGTAGGACCTTGGGGAAGTTGCACAGCCCCTGTGGGCTTCTGCCTCATGAGAGGTTTGTAATCCTTCACTCAGGGCCCAGCAAGTGTCTAGTAAGTGGTGGGTTTTATCATCCTCTTCTTGCCAGATCCTAAATCTACCCTGAGGTCTCAGATCCTTCAGACCAGGAAACAGCATGAGGTTCAACAGACGCCAGAGCAGCCACAGGAGTTCCATCCGCTTCACCCAGGGGACAGTCTTCCCTTGGAACCTCTCACCTCTGTGTAAACATACCCCATTTCCCAGAGCTCCCAATCCGACTGAGGTTAGACAAACAAGGAACTTTCCTTCTTCTCTTTCTTTCCTTCTTCTCTTTCTTTCTTTCTTTCTTTCATTTTTCAGTACTGTGGATTGAACCCAGGGATACTCTACCATTGAGCTATATCCCCAACCTTTATATCATATCATATATCATATTTATTTATTTATTTATTTTGGTACTGAGGATTGAACCCAGGGGCATTCTACCTCCAAGCTACACCCCCAGCCCATTTTTTAAATTTTTTTTATATTTTGAAACAGGGTCTCATTAGGTTGATGAGAGTCTCACTACTTGCTGAGGCTGTCCTCGAACCTGCAATCCTCCTGCCTCAGCCTCCCAAGTACCGGGATTACAGGCATGTGCCACCACGCCGGCTCATATTATATCTAGACAGGGTCTCACTAAGTTGGCCAGGTTGGCCTCAAACTTGCAATCCTCCTGCCTCAGCCTCCTGAGTGGCTGTGATGACAGGTAGGCGAGAAAGTGCCCCGGGGGGGTATGGCAGTCGCCCAGCCGCCCAGCCTGTGTCTTGGTCAGCTCCCTCCCTCTCTAAGCCTTTTCTGGAATGTGAGGGTGGCTGCAGAGGAACCAACACAGGTCCTCCAGACCCGAGAGCCTAAGAAGTTCAAGCAAGCTGAGAATAATGCTTCCCTGTCCTGGGGGAACCACGTCCATGGTTCATTAATTCAACAAATATTTACAGAGCACTTGTGAGTCCAAGGTCCAGTGCCCGATGGAGTGTAGAGTACCAGAAACGAGCCAGCCAGCCAGGGTTCGCCACCTCTCGAGCCAACGCTCTGAGGGAGAACCCACATGTCAAAGGATGACGCCATTGAGAAGTTCATCGCCATGCCCTTACCCCATCAGGGGCCCTTGAGACTCAATGGGGATGGCCTCAGCAATGTAGTAAGACCCCATTTCAAAATAAAATAAAAAAGGACCAGTGTAGCTCGGAGGTTGAATGTCCTTGGGTTCACTGGGTGTGGTGGCGCACGCCCGTAATCCCAGTACTCGGGAGGCTGAGACAGGAGGATCGCACGTTTGAGGACAGCCTCAGCAAGTAGTGAGACACTCATCACTAGTGCGACCCTGTTGCAAAATAAAGAATAAAAATAGGGCTGGGGGTGCAGCTCGGAGGTAGAGTGCCCCTGGGTTCCATCCCCAGTACCAAAACAAAACAAAAAACCCAACCTTCAAAGATCCCTGTTCTAGTACAATATTAAGCTGTGCAATAAAGGCCGTCCCGGTGCGGTGAGGCGGTTCTGTGGAAAGTTGGACGGTTGGTTAGCTTCCCGCATTGGCTGCTCCCGGGCATCCTCCCCCTCTGACTGTGAATGCCGAGTCTAGCAATACACGCTTTGCTCTTAGGAGGTAATTTACATATTTGCTTTCTGTTGAGATAACTGAAAATGTTAAATCTACCAGTTGTTTATGTCTTATATACAGAGTGTCATATGTATTTAAGTTGTGAATTTTTATAAAGTAAAGTGAAATAGCAAAAAAAAAAAAAATCCCTGTTCTTCTCAAATGTAAATTTGTTTTAAGTGCTATAAAGGTATGAGGATGTGTATATGACCCACTCAAGGTTTAGTTTTTTGGGGTTTTTTTTTTGGTGCTAGGGATTGAACCCAGGGGTGTTCTACCTCTAAGCTATACCCCCAGCCCTATTTTATTTTTTAGTTAGAAACAGGGTCTCACTAAGTTGCGGAGGGCCTTGCTAAGTTGCTGAGGCCAGCCCCGAACCCGCGATCTTCTTGTCTCAGCCTCCCAAGTACTGGGATTACAGTCACGCGCCACCACACCTGGCCCCCACTCAAGGTTTAGAAAGAGATTAATTCCATTTCCTCTTGTCTTGTCTTCTCTTGGAGAGAACGCCAGTCCTGTTAAGCCCTAAGAAGAGACCTCATTCTCTGTCTGAACCCCCTGCGGGTATAGGATCCTTTCTGCTTCTCTCCTTCTGTATAAGCGGCTCAGTCCCAGGTCAGCCGCTGGGCAGTGAGGAGTGTCCGAGTTGGCCCTGCCCTAGGCATAGGGAAGCTTCCTGCTTCAGCTTCCCTTTTCTCCCCTGGACTCTTCTTTCTTTCCTTCCTGACCTTCTCCATTCCCCTCATTCCCTTCCTTTTTTTTTTTTTTGTTTGTTGGGGGGGTACTGGGGATTGAACCCAGGGGCATTCTACCTCTGAGCTACACACCCAGCTCTATTTTATTCTTTATTTTGAAACAGGGTCTCACTAAGTGGCTGATGGCCTCCCTAAGTTGCTAAGGCAGGCCTTGAACCTGTGATCCTCCTGTCTTAGCCTCCCAAATACTGGGATTGCAGACATGTGCCACTATAGCCTGCTCTTTCCCTTTCTCTTAAGTGGTGACCATTTCCCCCCAGGCCCGGACTCAGCCCTCTCGCCCCTGGAGTGGACCATGCACTACAGCTGCCTGGCCGAGGGCATCCTGGCCTCCCCCGGCAACTACTGGATCTCAGGTGAGCCCCTGGCAGGTCCCCCACGCTCTGGCAGGGCCGTGGGGGGCTCCGGGGCAGTGGAGTGCCCCTCACGCTCACTTCCTCCCCCCAGGCTTGGCCTTCCCCGACTGGGCCTACAAGGCCGAGTCTTCCCCGGGCTCCCGGCAGATCCAGCTGTGGCACTTCATCCTGGAGCTGCTGCAGAAGGAAGAGTTCCGCCATGTCATCGCCTGGCAGCAGGGAGAGTACGGGGAGTTTGTCATCAAAGATCCTGATGAGGTGGCCCGCCTCTGGGGCCGCAGGAAATGCAAACCACAGATGAATTATGACAAGCTGAGCCGAGCCCTCAGGTGAGGGGAGGTGGCTGAGATCAAAGGAAGGGCTGTGGCTCCTGACACCGTCTGATTCCCACTCCTCCCAGTTTGGGGACATGCCCCTGCAGTGGGAAGATGCCTCCCCCGCCCCCGGCCCCGGCTTCCAGGAACAGCTCGGGTCAGCCTTTGTGGTGCTGGGGATTGATTCCTGGGAAGGGGGACTCTGATCCTCTTCCCTCCCCACTGAGCCAACTCTCTCTTCTCCATCCTGCGTCTCCAGATATTACTACAATAAGAGGATCCTGCACAAGACCAAAGGCAAAAGATTCACCTACAAGTTCAACTTCAGCAAGCTCATTGTGGTCAACTATCCCCTGTGGGAGGTGCGGGCGCCGCCTGCCCCCCACCTGCTGCTGGGGGCCCCCGCCCTGTGTCAGCCAGCCCTGGCGCCCATGGGCGTGCACAGTGAGGTAGGCCACCAGCTGCACCAGGACCTGCCCCTCTGCCCCAGAAGCCCCCGCCCTGCTCTCTAGCTGGGGTCCACCCCACCCTCTCCCTGTCCTTGCTCTCCAGCTCCTGCCGAGCGCGCTGCTCACCCATCGGGCCGCGGTGGAGCAGCTGGCTGGACCGCGGGCCCCCCGGGGGCCAGCACAGGCCTCTGGGGAGCAGAAGGGGAGCAGCAGCAACACCCACCGTGAGTGCAGAGGATGGGGGCAGGAATCTTACTCAGAACAGGGGTGGGCCCTCCTCACTGAGAACATGGTCCAGCAGGCACGAGACAAGGGAGAATAGGCAAGGCATTCATTCATGCAACCAGCATTTATTGAGCACCAGCTGTTTATTAGGTGTGGGGGCTCAGAGATGAAAGATGGCCCCCAAGCAGCTCAGAGCCTTGTGGGGTGCAGAGGTGAAACTCAACAGTGACCAGTTGAGCATGAGGCTCTGGGAGGCCACAGAGGAGGCAGGTGAAGAAGTGAAGGAAGACGCCCTGGCTTTTTTCTTTTTCTTTGATCCTGGGGATCAAAACCAGGGGCATTCTACCTCCGAGCTACACCCCCAGCCCTTTTTACTTTTCATTTTGAAACAGGGTCTCGCTAGGTTGCTGAGAGTCTCACTACTTGTTGAGGCTGTCCTCAAACCTGTGATCCTCCTGTCTCAGCCTCCCAAGTACTAGAATTACAGGTGTACGCCACCACACCCCGCTGCCCTGGCTTTGGTAAAGCAAAAATCTGTGAGCAATATTGGGTGCAATGGCCTGTGCCTGTAATCCCAGCAACTCTGGAGGCTGAGGCAGGGGTATCTCAAGTTTGAGAAGGCCTCAGAAACCAGGTTTTTGTTGTTGTTGTTTTTTTTTTTTTTGGTACTGGGGATTGAACCCAGTGGCATTCTACCTCCGAGCTACACCCCCAGCCCTATTTTATTTTTATTTTGAAACAAGATCTCACTAGGTTGATGAGAGTCTCACTACTTTCTGGGGCTAGCCTCAAACCTTCAGTCCTTGCCAGGCGTGGTGGTGCACGCTTGTAATCCCAGTACTTGGGAGGCTGAGACAGGAGGATCCGGGTTCATGGCCAGCCTCAGCTACTTAGTGAGGCCCTCCGCAACTTAGTGAGACCCTGTTTCAAAATAAAGAATAAAAAATAGGGCTGGGGGTGGAGCTCAGGGGTAGAACGCCCCCAGGTTCAATCCCCAGTACCACAAAAAAAATAAATAAATAAAACCTTCAGTACTCTTGTCTCAGACTCCCAAGTCCTGGGATCACAGGCGTGTGCCCCACACCCGGCTCAGAAAACTTTTTTTTGGTCCTGGGGATGGAATCCAGGTGCATTCTACCTCTGAGCTACACCCCATCCCTATTTTTTATTTTCATTTGGAAATAGGGTCTCACTAGGTTGCTGACAGCCTCACTAAGTTGCTGAGGCTGGCTTCGAACCTGCGATCCTCCTGTCTCAGCCTCCCAAGTACTAGGATTACAGAAACCATTTTAAGGTGGCTGGTCTCTGTGCTGTGGACAGGAGGGAGAGGCATAATCAGATCTTCGTTGGGTAAGAAGAACCCAACTTACAATGGTGTGGCTTTGAATTTTTGGCTTTAGGGTAGTGCTGAGGCAATACACATTGAGTAGAAAATATACTTGGGACTTGGGATGTTGGTCTTTCCCTGGGATAGCAATACAAGGCACACTGAGAGCCACAACTCCAAGTCATCCACATGCTCACAAGGGTAAACAACCAGTAATATACGGTGCACGGCGCTGCTAAACTATAATGAACCTGAAGAAAAGCAAAATGGGAAGCTGGGCATGGTGACACATGCCTGTAATCCCAGTACTTGGGAGGCTAAGATAGGAGGATTGCAGGTTCAAGGCCAGCCTCAGCAACTTAGTGAGACCCTCAGCAACTTAACAAGACCTTGCTTCAAAATAAAAAGAAAATAGTTTGGGGTGTAGCTCAGAGGTAGAATGTCCCTGGGTCCAATCCTCAGTAGAAAGAAAAAGAAAGGAAGGGAGAGAGGGAGGAAGGGGCAAAAGAGGGAGGGAAGGTGGAGGGGAGAGGTGGAAAGCGGTGGGAAACGGGGAGGGGTGCCTCCTGACCCTCCCTCTTTCTTTCTCCAGGACTTGGCCGGTGCAGGCTTGGCTCCTGCTGCCACTTTGGGAGCCTCCAAGGGGAGCCGCCCAGCCTGGCCACCTTCGCCCCTTCTCTACCACCCTCTCTCCCCTCCGACTGGACCCACCTCTCAGCGCCCTTCCTGCCTCCTCTCCCCTCAGAGCAGCAGCTGCCAGGGTTCTCCAAGCCAGACACCCTTCCCGCTGGACCCGGGCTCCCCCCGGGGGCCTGGTGTCTTCCAGGGCTCCCCCTGCTGGCTGGGCTGGGACAGGGTCCCGGAGAGAGGCTTTGGCCCCCGCCACTCAGGCCCCAGGGCCTGGAGGCAAAGCCTGACCCCATGGTGGGAGCCAAGGGGTACCTGGGTCCCACAGAGGGCCTCTCCTCAGAGACCCACGGACTCAAGCCAGGCAGAAAAGCCCTGAGCCCCCCAACCTAAAGAACCTCAAAGCAGCATGGCCCTGGGATCCTCCTAATTCAGAAGATGATGTGAAAGGGGCGGTTTGCAAACATTCTCTCCCCTTTTATTTATTTATTTATTTATTTACTTATTATTTTGTGGTACTGGGGGTGAAACTTAGGGGTCTTCTACCTCCGGACTACACCCCCAGCCCTATTTTATTTTCATTTGGAAACAGGGTCTCACTAGGTTGCTGACAGCCTCACTAAGTTGCTAAGTCTGGCTTTGAACCTGCGATCCTCCTATCTCAGCCTCCCAAGTACTGGGATTACAGGCATGCGCCACCATGCCTGGCTCACTCTCTCTCCTCTTGCCCACCTTCCTTCTGGTTTTGCACCTCCTCCTGGCTGGACACCGTCAAAAATTGCAGAAGGGCCAGGCATGGTGGTGCACTCCTGTAATCCCAGTACTTGGGAGGCTGAGGCAGGAGGATCAAAGGTTTGAGGACAGTCTCAGCAATTTAGCAAGACCTTGCTTCAAAATAAAAAAATAAAAAGGGCTAGGGTTGTAGCTCGGAGGTCCCTGGGTTCAATCCCTAGTACCCCCCAAAAAATGCAGAAGAATTTGAAGGGGTGGAGTTGGACAAAGTAGGGGCATTGCGGGAAGGTGCCAGTTTGGGGTTGGGGAAATTCTCCCACCAAACTGCTCATTAGACTAAGAAGACTTTTTTCTTTTTTTTTTTTTTTTTTTTTTTTTGGTATTGGGAATTGAACCCAGGGGCATTCTACCTCTGAGCCACACCCCCAGCTACACCCACTGTTTTGAAACAGGGTCTTGCTAAATTGCTGAGGCTGGTATCGACCCTGCAATCCTCCTGTCTCTGTCTCTGAAGTACTGGGATTATAGGAGTGCGCCACCACACCCAGCTTCGAGTTTTTTTGAGAGATGGGAGATTAAGGTTTCCATCATTTCAATCGCCCCATACCTGCCCAGGTGAGGGAGAAAGTTAAGGGTTTTTCTCCGGGAGGGTGAGCGGTGACTCTGGGCTCTTCTCCCTGTCCCAGCGAAGGTCTGTGGTCCATCTCCCAACCTGTCCTTGCGGTTCTCTTCCTTCCTCTGATTTCTGAGCCCCGGGAGTCTCCTGTCCCACACAGGCACTTCCTTCCATCTCCATCACCCCAAGACCCAGGCAGGTGGGCGGGGAGGGGCGGCTTCCTCATCCCCGTAACGCTGTGCCTCGGACCTCCAATAAAATGCCCTTGGCAAACTGCCCTCTGGGTGGACAGCACCCACCTTGGTCCTGCTCCTCCTGCTTTCTGATCCTGCGCGGTGCTGAATGCCACCTGACATTCCTTTTGGGAAGGGGGACATGAGGCGAGGAAGCCATGGCCCAGCAGCATCGGGAGACAGCAGCCTTGAGAAAAAGACCTCAGGAGGAACGAGATCTTTACAGAACAACCCGAGTCCCTGCGAGGAGCTCAGCGTGTGGGAGAGAGGAGGCTGTTGCAGGGGTCCTTCCTCCTCTGCCCAGGCCAAGCAGAGCCAACTTGAAGGACCGGGTGGCTGGGGGGAGTGGGGACCTGCGAGAGACGGGGTCTTTGGCTCCACCACGGCCCTGCCAACAGAGAGGCGTGTGGCAGCGACTGAGGCCATTGAACACGTTGCTCTCCTGTCTCTAGGCTGCCGGGTACACAGCTAGGATTTGTCTTTGCTTCTGTGACAAGGAGCATGATGCAGGGTCCCCCCCATCCCCTCTCCAAGGGTCCCCTCACATCTGCTTTCTGTAGCTTCTCTCTCAGTCATTTTTTTTTGTGTGTGGTATTGGGGATTGAACCCAGGGACATTCTACCTCCGTGCTACACCCCCGGCCCTATTTTTTATACTTTATTTTGAAACCGGGTCTCACGAAGTTGCAGAGGGCCTCACTAAGCAGCTGAGGCTGGCCGCGAACCCGGATCCTCCGGTCTCCGCCTCCCAAGTACTGGGATTACAGGCGTGCGCCACCACTCTCTCAGTCCTTCTGTGGCAGATGAGTGGCTGGAACATTGGAACAGGGAAGAAGGACCCAAAGTGGGGAGGGGCAGGCAGTCACCCCACAGGAAGGTGGGGTGGGGAGGAAGCCAGCCCTGGTTTCTGAGCTAAGCCTGGGACAGGAGAAGGGTCTGCGAGAGGGTATCTCAGTCTCCCTGCCTCAGACCAGATGCTCAAAAAGGGGCCCCTGCACTCCTTTTCCTTGTAGTTCCCAGGGCCACAGTGAAGTAGGTGCTTCCCACTTGTCCCCAGAGCCACAGGCCCGTCCCCAGCCCTGCCGGAAGGACCAATCCCAGGGGCTCTCCCATCACCCTGCTCAGCCTGGGAAACTGAGCTAGTGTCCCTGCTGCAGCACAGGGAAGTAGACGGTGCTGTCCTGGGCCTTGGGTCCTGTCCAGAGAGGCCAGCCCCAGGGACAGGGTGTTCCCCACAATGGGACTCTCCTGTGTCCTCAGCCTGACTGACCACACCTTCTCTTCAGAGGTTCATGGGGGCTGTCACCCCACATTTTGGGTAATGAAAAATCCTTTGACCAGTAAATTAGTATACTTTAATTTACTTTGACCAGTAAATTAAAGTATAAAAAATAGGGCCGGGGGTGTAGCTCGGAGGTAGAACGCCCCTGGGTTCAATCCCTGGTACCGCAAAAAAAAAAAAAAAAGAAAGAAAAATCCTTTGAGGTCACTGTTGTAAGAGCTCCTTTTGAGGTAGGTGAACCCAGGACACTAGAAGCACAGCCCAGAGCTGAGCATGGTGGCTCACGCCTGTAATCCCGGTACTTGGGAGGCTGGGACAGGAGGGTCGCAGGTTCGTGGTCAGCTTCAGCTGCTTACTGAGGCCCTTCACAATTTAGTGAGACTCTGTTTCAAAATAAAAAATAAAATAGGGCTGGGGGTATAGCTCAGAGGTAGAATGCCTCTGGGTTCAATCCTCAGTACCAAAAATAAAAATAATAAATAAAAAGGACTGGAGATATAGTTCAGAGCCCCTGGATTCAATCCCCAAAACCAAAATAAATAAATAGATAGATAATAGATAGAAGCTCAGCCTAGAGGACTTATTTCCAGGTAATACTCTCTTTGTTTTAGATAATAGATTACAATAAAGCTGACTCTGTATGTGTGTGTGTGTGTGTGTGTGTGTGTGTGTGTGTGTATGTGTGTGTGTGTGTTACTGAGGATTGAATCCAGGAGCATTCTATCTCTGAGCTACACCCCCAGCCCTTTTTAATTTTTTATTTTGAAATAGGGTCTCACTAAGTTGCAGAGAGCCTTGATAAGTTGCTAAGGCTGGCCTCAAGCCTGCGATCCTCCAGTCTCAGCCTCCCAAGTACTGGGATTACAGGCGTGTGCCACCACGCCCAGCTGTAAAGCAGACCTTCTTAGGCTTGACATTATTGACATTTGGGGCTGCACAATTTGTCACTGTGGGCGCTGTCCTGTTCAGCTGCATCTGGGGCTTCTATCCAGTAGATACCAGTAGCACCTTCCCCCATCCGGTTGTGATGACCCCAAATATCTTCAGAGATTGTTAACTAACCCCTGGGAAAGGGGAGGGGGAATTGCCCCCAGTTGAGAATCACTTAAGTAGAGCATGGCTTCAGCAAATCCAGATGTTCTGGCAAACATCTGGGCCCAGCTTCCTAAGAGAACTTTTGGTGTCTACATTGCAAGAGTGCCATCTGGTGGCCAGAGTCAGTACCGGCGCTCAGAAACATAAAGCTCTGGACTAGGCTTGGCTGGTAGAGCCAGCCAGCGGAGTCTCTGAGATGGAGCGGGGTTGGCACCCTGGAGTCCTCCTAGAGGAGGAAGGGAGTCGCAGCATTAAAGCATTTGATGAGGACACTCCCATTTTAAACTCCCTTAGCAAATCATGAACAACCCGTCAAAGGATCAACCGGGCTCATGTGATAGATTCTGCAGGTACAACCATCAAAGCCAGACATCACACCCTCCTGTCACCTGTGAGCTCCAGCCTCACCTGCGACTAGCACAGCACGGATGCTCAGCCTCTGCCAGGAGCAGTGGAGACCAGGACAAGACAGCAAAGTCAACTCACCAGCCAGCCCTGCTCCTGGGCCTTCCACTCCGACACCCCAGAGACAAGGACAGACACACTCCTAGGCTCCAAAAATTTTAGGAAAGCCGGGCATGGTGGCACACGCCTGTAATCCCAGTACTTGGGAGGCTGAGACAGGAGGATTGCAGGTTTGAGGACAGCCTCAGCAAGTAGTGAGACTTTCATCTACCTAGTGAGACCCTGTTTCAAAATAAAAATAAAATAGGGCTGAGGGTGTAGCTCAGAGGTAGAATGCCCCTGGGTTCAATCCCCAATACAAAAAAAAAAATTAGGGAGTTAGACCCCCAGGCTGCATGAACCTTACTCTGTTAGGAGCCCAAAGGGACCTTTGAGATCATCGAGTTTAGCCCCCACTAATTTTACAAATCCAGAAAGAAGAGACTTGTTCCAAATGGTATGTGCAGAAGAGCCAAATTGAGAATATAAATTTCCTAATTATCAGCTAATGTTCTTTCCATCTCACCATAATCACTCGGCCAGAGGTACTTAAAATTCCTTAGAAATAAGAGTATAAGCCGGGCGTGGTGGCGCACGCTTGTAATCCCAGTACTTGGGAGGCGGAGACTGGAGGATCCGGGTTCACGGCCAGCCTCAGCTCCCTAGTGAGGCCCTCTGCAACTTAGTGAGACCCGGTTTCAAAATAAAGTAGAAAAAATAGAGCCGGGCGTGGTGGCGCACGCTTGTAATCCCAGTACTTTGGGAGGTCGAGACCGGAGGATCCTGGTTCGCGGCATGATCGATCGATCAATCGATCTACCTCTCCCTCCTCTCTCCTCTCTCTCTCTCTCTCTCTCTCTCTCTCTCTCTCTCTCTCCCTAGTGAGGCTCTCCGCAACTTCATGAGACCCGGTTTCAAAAATAAAGCATAAAAAAAATAGGGCCGGGGGTGTAGCTCGGAGGTAAAACACACCTGGATTCAACCCCCAGTACCACAAAAAAAGAAGAGTATATTGAGCCGGGCATGGTGGCGTATGCTAGTAATCCCAGTAATTTGGGAGGCTGAGACAGGAGGATTGCAGGTTCCTGGCCAGCCTCAGCAATTTAGTGAGACTCTGTTTCAAAATAAAAAATAAAATAGGGCAAGGGATGAAGCTCAGAGGTAGAATGCCCCTGAGTTCGATCCCCAGTAACACACACACACACACACACACACACACACACACACACACGAGTATATTGAGCTGGGTGCAGCGGTCCACACCTGTAATGCCTGTACTTGGGAGGATGAGGTCACAGGTTGGAGGCCAGCCTCAGCAATTTAGTGAGACAGTCAGCAATTTAGTGAGATCTTATTTCAAAATTAAAAAATAGGCTGGGAGTGCAGCTCAGAGGTAGGATGCCCCTGGGGTCAATCCCTAGTAACAAAAATAAAATAAAATAAAATAAAATAAAATGGTAAATGATGTGTTTGTTTGTTTGCTTGTTTGTTTGTTTTTGGTACTGGGGATTGAACCAAGGGAAGCTCTACCTCTGAGCTATACCCCCAGCCCTTTTTAAAATTTCAAAACAGTCTCGCTAAGTTACCAAATGCTGGCCTCCAACCTGCAGGCCTCCTGTCTCAGCCTCCCAAGTGCTGGGATTACAGGCTGTGCCACCTTGCCCTGCTAGTCAACGATGTTTCTAGAGCCAGGTATGGTGGCATATGCCTGCAATCCCAGCACTTGGGCGGCTGAGACAAGAAGATTGCATGTTTGAGGCCAGCCTCAGCAATTTAGCGAGACCCTCAGCAACTTACCAAGACCCTGTTTCAAAATAAAAAATAAAAAGGGCTCAGGTTGCAGCTTGGAAGTATAATACCTTTGGGTTCTACTTTCAGTATCAAAAAAAGGGGGGGATGGGGTGTGTTTCAGAGGCAGAAGGCCCCTAGGTTCAATCCCCAGTACCAAAAAGTAAAAATAAAGTAAATGATGTTTCTAAGATTCCCCTCCAGTCACTTGGGTGGAAAGCTATAATTGCATTTGAAATGTTAGGGCTGTGTGTGGTGGTGCACGCTTGTAATCCCAGTACTTGGGAGGCAGAGACCGGAGGATCCAGGTTTGCGGCCAGCCTCAGTTGCTTAGTGAGGCCCTCTGCAACTTCATGAGACCCTGTTTCAAAATAAAGAATAAAAAATAGGGCTGGGGGTGAAGCTCGGAGGTAGAATGCCCCTGGGTTCAATCTTCAGTACTGAAAAAATAAAGAAATGTTAGGCCAGACGTGGTGGCACATGCTTGTAATCCCAGTACTTGAGAGGCTGAGACTGGAGGATCGCGGGTTCACGGCCAGCCTCAGCTACTTCGTGAGGCCCCCCGCAACTTAGCGATACCCTGTTTCAAAATAAAGAATAAAAAATAGGTCTGGGGGTGTAGCTCGGAGGTAGAATGCCCCTGGGTTCAATCCCCAGTACCGCAAAAAAGAAAAAATAAATAAAAGAAATGTTAGGACCACAGCTAATTATCACTGTGGTAATTCTTTCATTATTTTGTCCTAAACATTTCAGGGGCTCATCCCGGATCAAACAAACACCAGGGGGACATTGAGCACGGCAGTGATTACCTGGAGGGTTTGGCCAGAGAAATGAGCACGGTGTGTGAGCTTGGGTGTGTGAGCATCCTGATGTAAGAAAGTCCACATGGCCTGGCCTGGTAGTGCATGCTTGTACCAGTCCTTGGGAGGCTGAGACAGGAGGATCGCAGGTTCAAAGCCAGCCTCAGCAAGTAATGAGACTCTCATCAACCTAGCAAGACCCTGTTTCGAAATAAAAATAAAATAGAGCTGGGGGTGTAGGTTGGAGGTAGGATGCCCCTGGGCTCAATCCCCAGTGCCATACAATAAATTAGTTAATTAATTAATTAATTAATTAATCCCACACAGCAGTTACCGTGGACCTGTGCCAGGAGCTCAGAGCGGGAACCAGAGGTCTCCTCCCATCCACATCATTTGCTCTTCAGTTGCAGAGTCAAAGGCCCCAGAAGCGTGAGCTGTCCTGGGTCGCCAGGAACAGCAAAGCCTGCGTCTCCACCCCCGTGTGTCCATCACACACACGTCTTTTTTTTTTTTTTTTTTTTTTTTTGCGGTACTGGGGATTGAACCCGGGGCGTTCTACCTCCAAGCTACACCCCCGGCCCTATTTTTTATCCTTTATTTTGAAACCGGGTCTCATGAAGTTGCAGAGGGCCTCACTAAGTAGCTGAGGCTGGCCGCGAACCTGGATCCTCCGGTCTCAGCCTCCCAAATTCTGGGATTACAAGCGTGCGCCACCACACCCGGTGCACACTCACATGTCTTAACCCCACACTTCTGGACTGGGCGCCACCTTGCACACACGCTCTCCAGCCTCGTCTGGGGTCTCACTGGCCTTTCGCTGGTTCTGCTGCAGCTGAAGATTCCAAATCTTCTCTCTTGCTCTCAGCATTCTGCGACACTTCCTACTAAGGCTCCTTTCCCCTGCTCCTGTTCTTTCTACCAGTCCCAGGAGTGGGACGTTCCCTACCCAATGACGTCGTCGCTCCAACCTGTACCAAACAAAGAAGGTCAGGCAGGTGGTGCCCTTGTGTAGACGCCAGAGAACTGGCTACAACTAGGAAGATCATGCTGGGGGCTTAGGAATAAGCGCAGCACACGTGTTTTCTTTTTTCTTTCTTTTCTTTTTTTTCCCCCTTTGGGGAGGGATTGTTTTGATTTTGGTACTGGGCGTTCTACCTCTAAGCTATGCCCCCCCAGCCTGCTTTAGTTTTATTTTTTGAAACAGGGACTCACTAAGTTGCTGAGGGTTTCACTAAGTAGTTGAGGCTGGCCTCGAACCTGTGATCCTCCTGTCTCAGCTTCCCAAGTACTGGGATTCCAGGCATGCGCCACCACGCCTGACTGCAGTACTAAGTGTTTTCCATGATTTCCATATCATTAAATCCAGTGAGGCCAGGCATGGTGGCACACGCCTGTAATCCCAGAACTTGGGAGGCTGAGACAGGAGGATCACAGGTACACAGCCAGCCTCAACAACCTCATAAGGCCCTCGGCAACTTAGTGAGACCCTGTTTCAAAATAAAAAAATAGGGCGCCGGGCGTGGTGGCGCACACTTGTAATCCCAGTACTTTGGGAGGCAGAGACCGGAGGATACAGGTTCGCGGCCAGCCTCAGCTCTCTCTCTCTCTCTCTCTCTCTCTCTCTCTCTCTCTACTTAGTGAGACCCTCTGCAACTTCATGAGACCTGGTTTCAAAATAAAGTATAAAAAAAATAGGGCCGCCGGGCGTGGTGGTGCACGCTTGTAATCCCAGTACTTTGGGAGGCGGAGACCAGAGGATCCGAGTTCGCGGCCAGCCTCAGCTCTCTTGCTCTCTCTCTCTCTCTCTCTCTCTCTCTTTCTCTCCCTCTCTCCTTAGTGAGGCCCTCCGCAACTTCGTGAGACCCGGTTTCAAAATAAAGAAGAAAAAATAGGGCCGGGGGCGTAGCGCGGAGGTAGAACGCCCCTGCGTTCAATCCCCAGTACTGCAAAAAAAAATAGGGCTGGGGGTGTAGCTCGGAGGTAGAATGCCCCTGGGTTCAATCCCCAGCACCTCAAAAAAAAAAAAGTGAGGCACATTTTGGGCCTTATCTCATTGACCTTCTCCTCTGCATGTGACATCACTGATAACCTTTTGTTTCATTAGTCACCAAATCCATCCCTTCCCATCTCTCTCATCCCTAAGGCTGTCCCCCCCTTTTTTTGTGGTACTGGGGATTGAACCCAGAGGCATTCTACCTTCGAGCTACACCCCCAGCCTGATTTTTTTTATTTCTTATTTGGAAACAGGGTCTTGCTAGGTTAATGAGAGTCTCACTACTTGCTGAGGCTATCCTCGAACCTGCAATTCTCCTGTCTCAGCCTCCCAAGTACAGGGATTACAGGGGTGCGCCGCCACGCTCGGCTCCATAGCTGTCCCTTTTTAAATGTTTCTAGGCCTCCCTCTGCACCTTTGGCGTTCTGTGGAACACTGGCCCACAGTTCTGAATATTCTATGGGTGCTTAGTAGATGGGTTTGACTTCTCTCTTTTTTTTTTTTTTTTTGTGGTACTGGGGATTGAACCCAGCGGCATTCTACCTCTGAGCTACACCCCCAGCCCTAGTTTTTGTTCTTTATATTGAAACAGGGTCTCACGAAGTTGTGGAGGGCTTCACTAAGTAGCTGAGGCTGGTCGCGAACCCAGATCCTCCTGTCTCAGCCTTCCAAATACTGAAATTACAAGCGTGCGCCATCACGCCCAGCTGACTTCTCTCTTTTCTTAACTGCCATCTAAATGCTTATTCTTCCCAGATCTGCATGGCCAGCCCTGACCTCTGGCTCAAGCTTCAAGGTCATGGCTCAACTGCCCACAGAGCATTTCTTTTTTTATATTTATTTATTTTTTGCGGTACCGGGGATTGAACCCAGGGGCGTTCTACCTCCGCGCTACACCCCCGGCCCTATTTTTTTATACTTTATTTTGAAACCGGGTCTCACGAAGTTGCGGAGGGCCTCACTAGGTAGAGAGAGAGAGAGAGAGAGAGAGAGAGAGAGAGAGCTGAGGCTGGCCGCGAACCCGGATCCTCCAGTCTCCACCTCCCAAAGTATTGGGATTACAAGCGTGCACCACCACGCCCAGCTTCCCACAGAGCATTTCTACCTAGATGTCCCCCAGGCATTGCAAACCCAGAATTCCTTGTCTCAACGTCTAGTGCTGCCCAGCCTGCCTGCCTTCTTTTCTTTTCCTTTTTTTTTTTTTTTTTTTTTTGTACTAGAGATTGAACCCAGGAGCATTTTACCTCTGCTCTACACTCCCAGTCCTTTTTTTTTTTTTTAAACAGGGCCTTGCTAAATTGCTGAGTCTGGCCTTGAACCTGTGATCCTCCTATCTCAGTCTCCCAAGTACTGGAATTACAGGTGTGGGCCACCACGCCCGGCTCACTCCCTTTTCTGTTTCTTTTTCTTTCTTTTTTTTTTTTTTTTTGCAGTATTGGGGATTGAACCCAGGGGCATTCTACCTCTGAGCTACACCCCCAGCCCTATTTTTTATTCTTTATTTTGAAACAGGGTCTCGCTAGGTTGTGGAGGGCCTCACTAAGTAGCTGAGGCTGGCCGCGAACCCGAGATCCTCCTGTCTCAGCCTCCTAAGTACTGGGATTACAAGCGTGTGCCACCATGCCCGGCTCCTTTTCTGTTTCTTGCTGTAGACCACAACACATCCATCACACCTAAGCAGAAGCCAGGGAGTCAGTCGAGGTCCTCTTCTCCCGCCCCTGCTACGCCAGTCAGTTGCCAAGTTCTTTTTTGTTTTTGTTTTTTTGCGGTACTGGGGATTGAACGCAGGGGCGTTCTACCTCCGCACTACACCCCCGGCCCTATTTTTTACACTTTATTTTGAAACCGGGTCTCATGAAGTTGCAGAGGGCCTCACTAAGTAGAGAGAGAGAGAGAGACAGGGAGAGAGAGAGAGAGAGAGAGAGAGAGAGAGCTGAGGCTGGCCGCGAACCGGATCCTCTGGTCTCCGCCTCCCAAAGTACTGGGATTACAAGCGTGCGCCACCACGCCCGGCTTTCAGTTGCCAAGTTCTACCAGTTTCACCTTCTAGACATTTCTCAAATCTGTCCTCTCCTGGACAACTCTACACTGGTGTCATTTTGGTCCTCAGCAGCCTCTTAGTCTAGTGGTGTCCCTTTCCAATCCATATTTCATAGTGCCAAGATATTGTTTAAAATTGTAATCTGAGCCGGGCTACAGGCGTGGTGGCATACACCTGTAATCGCAGTACTTGGGAGGCTGAGACAGGAGGATCGCAGGCTTGAGGACAGCCTCAGCAAGTAGTGAGACTCTCATCAACCTAGCGAGACCCTGTTTCAAAATAAAAATAAAATAGGGCTGGGGGTGTAGCTCAGAGGTAGAATGCCCCTGGGTTCAATACACAGTAACACATGCAAATAAATAAATAAATAATCTGGTAGCCAGGTGCCAGATTATATGCCTATAATCCCAGTCCTTGAGAGGCTGAGACAGGAGGATCATAGGTTCAAGACCAGCCTCAGCAATTTAGCAAGACCCTGTTTCAAAATAATAGTTGGGAGTGTAGCTTGGAAGTAGAATGCCCCGGTTCAATCACTAGTACCAAATAAATAAATAAAATACTAACCTGGCTGGGCACAGTGGCACATGCCTGTAACCCCAACTACTTGGGAGGCTGAAGCAGTAGGATTTGAGGATTTCGAGGCCAACCTGGGAAACTTAGAGAGATCCTATCTCAAAATAAAAAATAAGAAGGGCTGGTGATATAGCTCAGTGGTAGAACACCCCTGGGTTCAGTCTTCAGTACTGAAAACAACAACAACAGACTAATCAACTAACATAACTTAAAATTCTCCAGCGGCAGCTCTGAAAGGACAAGAAACCTCTGTTCCCCCCAGTGATGATCATTTATTTCACTATAATGTCATTAAAAAAAATTTTTTTTTTTTGCGGTACTGGGGATTGAACCCAGGGCATTCTACCTCTGAGCTACACCCCCAGCCCTATTTTTTATTCTTTATTTTGAAACCGGGTCTCACGAAGTTGCAGAGGGTCTCACTAAGTAGCTGAAGCTGGCCGTGAACCCGGATCCTCCTGTCTCTGCCTCCCAAGTACTGGGATTACAAGCATGCGCCACCACGCCCGGCTTAATGTCATTTAATTAGCTAGAAACATAAAACTATGTGTCAATATATATTTATGGCACATAAAACCATAAAAGCATTGGGAATTTACCAATTAAATAGAAACAGAACTATAAAACCGATGTATTTTCAAATGAAAACATTAATGCATTGCAACAGATGATGTTTGTCGAAACTTAAGTGACACGCAAAACCGTGATGTGGGCTGCGGCTGCAGCGGGGCCCTGCGATTGATTGGCTGAGTGGTGACTCACTCTCCCGGGCTTTCCTGCGAAGTTCCTGCTACCCCTTTGTGAATTCAGCCTGCTGGGAGGACGGTTTGGCCTCCTCGGGGCACAAACCCATCATTGACATGGTACCTCCTCTGTTCTCTTCTCATTAGTAGAGAGAATTAAAGCAGCATCGCTTGGTGCTAACTCATCGCTCACACAAAGGCCAGTTGCAGACACTGAAATCATTTGAAGAGATGGGTTCTAAAGGGCCGCCCAGATGATCCAAAAGAAGATAGAAGATTGTCTTGCTGGTTTTTTTGTTTGTGTGTTTTTTGTTTTTGTTTTTTTGGATTATCACTACAAGGAAGACACAAAAGCTAACCTCTCTCTAGAAATTCCACGGACCTCAGGGTAAGACCTAAAGAACCAAGTCCACCGCGCATGGAACCCAGGTGCTCATGGCTCCCCAACACACTCAAAGAGACGCTCTGCAGCTACTTCCCGGCACCCACTTGACGCCCTGGTGGCACCAAATTGTTGCCCCGTGCTTTGGATGTCCGCTCATCTCTCTGAGGGACAGGCCCTGTCCTGCATTTGTCTGTTTGTTTAGTGGTATCTGGGATTGAACCCAAGCATGTTCTACCACTGAGTTACAACTCCAGCTCTCTTCCTTCCTTCCTTCCTTCCATCCCTCCCCCTCTTCCTCTTCCTCCTCCTCCCCTCTTCTTCTTCTTCTTGTACTGGAGATTAAACCCAGGGGACTTCTACCTCTGAGCTACACCTGCAGCCCTATTTTTTAATTTTGAAACAGGGTCTTACTAAGTTGCCAAGGGTCGCACTCAATTGCTGAGGCTATCTTCGAAACTGTGATCCTCCTATCTCAGCCTCCCAAGAACTGGTGATACGGGGTGTTTCCTCTTATTGGGTTCTTGTCCAGTGGATTTTGATGAATGAAGTCCAAGGACTAATGAAGGGTATAGAAATATGAAAGTTTATTTTAAGTCAAGGAAAGACAGAAGACAAAAACAGTGCCCCACTCACAGCAGGGAGGGATCCCCAAAAGAGAGTAACCACCGAAGCTCTTGGGAGGTGGGCTTTTAAACCTTACTGAGGCTCCCCCTGTGCTCTTTTATGATTGGTCAGAATTGGGTCTTGAGGCACCAATGTCTTTAGACCAATTTCTTTTTTTTTTTTTTTGCAGTACCGGGGATTGAACGCAGGGGCGTTCTACCTCCGCACTACGCCCCCGGCCCTATTTTTTATACTTCATTTTGAAACCGGGTCTCACAAAGTTGCAGAGGGCCTCACTAAGTAGAGAGAGAGAGAGAGAGAGAGAGAGAGA
>PVJS01017357.1:0-36264 GCA_004027185.1 Glis glis
GAGAGACAGGGAGAGAGAGAGAGAGAGAGAGCGAGAGAGCTGAGGCTGGCCGCGAACCCGGATCCTCCGGTCTCCGCCTCCCAAAGTACTGGGATTACAAGCGTGCGCCACCACGCCCGGCTTACTTTTCTACATTTTCTAATCTTTTATTTCTTGATGCTTTTGTCCTCTTTTTTTTTTTGTGGTACTGGGGATGGAACCCAGGGGAATTCCACCTCTGAGCTACACCCCCAGTCCTATTTTTTATTCTTTATTTTGAAACAGGGTCTCACTAAGTTGCGGAGGGCCTCACTAAGCAGCTGAGGCTGGCCGCGAACCTGCAATCCTCTTGTCTCAGCCTCCCAAGTACTGGGATTACAAGGGTGCGCCACCATGCCTCTCTTTCTAAACAATTAAATTTTTAATAATTCTAACACTGACAGGTACAAACCACCACCACTGACACTGAATTAGTTGTGGCTTTTGGGTAGTGGATGTTCTCTGCAGTGGACATGGCTTTAAATGACACAGCTTTGACTTTTAAAAACTGAGTTTGGGATAAAAAGTATTCCTTGGAGACCCTTAAGTCTCATGTCTACAGGCTTTCCCACTTTGCCTTATAACGATATTTTCTTACTCAGCGAAGGCAGATGTAGTGAACTTCAATGGCTCTGAAGTGTTCTGTTCTCTGGTGCCTACACTTTGAGAGAGTAACTCAATTTATTTGACCTTTCATTTATTATTATTCTTTTTTTCTGTAAAAATGAGAGGGATGGGTGCAATGTAGGCAGCTTGCTAAAAGAGTAAAATTCCAGATCTCACTCCCAAGCTGTTAAATCAAAATCTCTATATGTCAAGGTCCCTAGATGAGTCAATGCAGGGTAATGTTTGAAAAATACTGGGCTAGTATTTCCAGGTTCGCTACTGGCTCTCAGTTGAACCCAATTCAGTCAGGAGCAGAAGCTTTCCCTTCAATGCCATGTAAAATGAGAAATGAGACTGCAGTGTTAAATCTTGATAGAGGTGAGACAAGCTGACCGTTATCCCAAAGGGCCCTCATCATGACCCCTCAACAATGAAGTGTATAGTGGGTATATATACTCGAGATGTTAATACTTTGGTTTTGAAATATGCAAAATCTGGATATATTTAAGTCATTCTTCTCAGTTTTGATAAATCGATGGTATTATACAAATTTAGTTTTTTCAATCAACAAGTTTATAATGATATTCTTAATGCCTTAAGGACAGACATTCTTGCAGAAATAGAATCTCATTCAAAAGAATGGATGGTTTGGTGCAGATTCTGAGCATGTATTTTTTTTAAGTTTAGACACATAAAGGAAAACATTTGAAAAAATATATAAATTGCTTAAGAAATTGTGGAATTATGTAATCTTTACTGCCGTCTACTTCTTCATTGTGCCACTCCTCATGCACTGTGATGGGTCAGGTTATTTCCCTCTACTCAGCTGTCATTGTTCTCAATTCTATTGCCTTCATTTAGTTGTAGAAAATATTATATTACAGATAATAAGCATAACCTTTTAAAGAATATCTGGGAATAACTTTTCAAAGCATATGCAATATACATGCATATGCAATATACATATATATATGCAATATACATATACATGTTTAAAATAAATATTGTTACTTCATTTACTGAGATCCTTTTCAAGTCACCTCCATTTGTAAGTCACACAGCAGGTATTTCTCTTGCTGATTTCCAGCTATTTAGCTCATAGAGGAAGTAGGTCAGAAAACCCCTGGATTTTTTCTTTCTGCCAGCTAGCACATTTAAAGTACTCATTTGGGGATCCATGACCAAAAATATAGCTTAGAACATCAGCACTAAATACTGTTCTTAACGCATATATGATTTCCTTCTAAATTTAGTAGTTCATAGCAATGAACAATATTATCTTAACTATAGTGAAGGAATTGGTATTGCAGATTTGCTGGGAATAAAATAAATTGGTGGTCATACAAAATGCTTTGCTTGTTTTCAGGTTTTCCAGAGCTCTAAACATTTTCCATCAAGTTAGAATATGATTCGATTAAAATGGCCTGTGATGGAAGAGTAACTTTCAAAAGGAAAGAATTCCAGGCATTACAGGTTCTACAAAGTGCTTTCTCACTCCTAATGATACCTAACTTTCACTTAAGTAATTCTCTCAAATAATTCAACTTATATAAATCTCATTCAAGTAACAAAAATATATAAACATACATTTTCTACCATAAAAGTTACTTTTTTCAATTATTTATCTTCTCCTTATGATTTTACTAGTTATATATACATTCCAAAACTATAGTTCAATTTGGATTGTTTTTGAATGCCTTATGTGTGGAATTATGTTGGAGTATTATTTAGAGAGTTTTTACAGCTTGCTAGAGTGATTCCATCACTGCCTATGGGTTTGGGCCCCACTGAAAGGATGCTGATTTGATGTTTTACTGATGTAAAGTTCCAGGTAGTATGTACATACTATCTCAAGTTTCTAAAGACCCTTTAGGTGGTGGAGTCTGAACAAGCAGCAATTTTTGCTCCTTCATTGCCCCCTCCAAAAATGACAATGTAAATATGCCTGCACATTCCCATTAAACTTTACTTGGTAATAAGTCCCCAGAATTTTGGCAGGTGTTTTCAGCTATTCCTGTATGATAATGTAATGAGCCAGGAGTATTGACATGTATGTTTCCAGTTTGCTTACTAATAAGTAATTTTTATAGTGAAAACATTGCACAGCTGAGAGTAGAGCTCTTGACTTACCTATTAAGAAATGGCAAGAGTGAGCTGGGTGTTGTGGCTCATGCCTGTAATCCCAATACTTGAGAGGCTGAGAAAGGAGGATCTCAGCTTTGAGGCCAGCCTTAGCAACTTAGTGAGACCTCAATTTAGTGAAACCTTGTTTCATAATAAAAAGGTGCTGGGGGTGTAGCTCAGAAGTAGAATGCCCCTGGGTAAAACCAAAAAAAGAAGGAAGAGGAGGAGGAGAAAAGAAATAGAAATGGATGTTGGATATATTTTGGAGAGTCCTGCAAATCTATAAGGGAAGCCTTACTGTGAAAATACAAATCGACCATGGTCTTTATATACCAGTTGTGAGGAAAAGAAAGAGTTGGCATTGCCCAAGATAACATATCAAATAACATTAGTTTGTGCAATGAATTGTTACATCCCTAATTTTTAGAATAACTGAAAGAAATGAATCCAAGTTAAATTAGTAAATGATAACTGGCCATACACCTCCACCTCCACTTGACTTTATACTGACCATACAAGGCTTTTTATATTGAAATATTCCATTATCTTACTACATCTATAACTTTTAAGTACTCATTAAAGATCATAATTTCCTCTATGCCTTCTATGATTCCATAACATTTCTGTTGTTCTTCTTAAGAGTGAATTTGGAGATAGGTGATAGAGTTATTCATGGGGACCATTAGCACTTTTATACATGAGTTCTTCCTGGCAAAGAGAATTCTTTAGTTACTTTAATGCCTTCACAGACATGCATATAAAACATCAATAGCTATTAAACATTTATCAACAGAAGCCACAAACCATATATTGTGTTGGCCTGAGAGCATCACCCACACATTCACATTCTTTTCCATTACTAACTATGAAACTCACTCACACTTTATCAGCTGAATACGGGCTCTTCTTGCTCCACAAAACTGGATTTTTGGTTACTTGAGTACTTGTTTCCAAAAAACAAAAGGTTAATAAGAGATCAAGTCCAAGTCCTTCCCCTACTGAAGTTTCTTGGCATACTCACTTTGGGACCTTCTTGGGGACGGTGAGAAATTGGCTTCATTCCATTAAACAATGTGCATTTAGTTTTGGTTTTAACATTCTGGCAACTGCTCATGGTTCATCTAAATAAACTTAGAATGTATTTGATGTACCTAAATCTCTGTTACATGTGGTAAGATTGTCATGATTGAGACCATTTATTCAATCTTGGGAACCCCTTTAATAAATAGCTGAAGCCACTTGACTGTAAGATTTTTGTTATGTATCTGACTTTGACTTAACTCACACAAGACGGCTTAGTCACTTCCAAGATCATATCTCTTAATTCCTCACCCAGTTTCAACTTATATGCCAGTGGAGTTTTCTAGAGTGATAGGGCAGACCACAAGAATTTATCTAGATTTCTTTAATCACTTTCCTATTTTCCAGTATGTCACCTTTATCAACATTGTAAACATAATGCAGGTCAATATGAGTCTGAAATCTAGTCAATTCCCCCTGTATACTTTCCTGTGTAAAGTTACCTCTCACAAAAAATTTCCTGAGAGGGCCAAGGCTCCCTGATTACAATTGGGATGAGACCTTAGATTGCCATTTCTATATTGACCTAAAGGCAAAATGATAAATTCAGGGAAGGTAGGAACATAAGACAACAGAGTCGTCATTATTCCTTAACAAACATTACATGGTGTCTCCTCTCATTTCCTAAGTGAACCAACTGAGATTCTAACAATTTGCCTGAGTTATATAAAAATGATTGTGACATTCCCTCCATCCCTGCTCACTATGTGTGTTTTTATAACTATTGTCATAATCTTCTGCTCATCCTCAATAATGGGCCAATCAGGAGACCACCATATGACCCAGCTATACCACTCCTCAGTATCTTTCCAAAAGATTTAAAGTCAGAATACTATAGTGATATATTCATACCCATGTTTATAGCAACACAATTTACAATAGCCAAATTATGAAATAAACAGATGTTTATCAACATATGAATGGATAAAGAAAATGTAGTATTACACACAGTGGAATTCTACTCAGCCATAAAGAACAAAATTATGTCATTTGCAGGAAAATAGATGGAACTGGAGAATATTATGGTAAGTGAGATAAGTCAGTCTCAGAAAGTCAAGGATTATATATTTATGTTTTCTCTCATATGTGGAAGCTAGAGAGAAAATAAGAAACATAAGGGACTAATGCAGAGAGACCTGTAGAGTAGTGGAAGGTGTGGAGGAAGGGACTTATGGAGAGGAAGAGGTAGGATTAAAGAATAAACAGTTCAAATAATATAATGGCAATAAGTGAAGGTATTACTACATGTACATCTCACTAACATGTACAGGGAGGGAAGAGGAGGTAGTGGGGTGGGATGTGAAAGGAAATTCACCAAAAGCTGTGTTTATGCTTCTGTATGATTTTATCATATTGAACCTCATTATGATGTATAATTTTAACAAAATAATAAAAAGATCGTTAGCCCATATTTTCAGAGGAAGATGATATTTTTGTCTTCTATGGCTGTAAAGAAACTTGTCCTTTGCTTCATAGGAAAACACTATTTCTATCTTTCAAAGCTCTCTGTTACATTGATATTCTTGAAAAGATAGTCCAGGACAACACACACACACACACACACACACACACACAAACACACAAACACAGTGACTTTATCCACAAGATGTGCAGAAATGCAAGAGATACATAAATTGTTTCATCAACATATTCTTTTTGATTATTTTTGTGCTCACATTTTATGAGATATTTGTTAAAATTTCTCACTATGTTTTTTGGCAGTTACATACTTTATTTTTTAGTTCTTAAAATTTATCATGACCCTACCCTACATATGTGTCTTGTCTAATCCTAGTTGTGCCAGGTCAGTGGGATAGGTTGCAGATGGGCCAAAGACAGTGACTGAAAATGTCAGAGAGACATATGGTTCATTGCGGAAAGCTTACAAGAGATCATTGACTGCTCCAAGCAAGTTCAGTGGTGAGAGGATGACAGCACCTCTGTCCCCCAGGGCCTCCTCTCCCTCGCCATGTTTTGTCAAGTGGCAGCCAGCTGGATGAGTGAAGTGTATCCTTCCCACAGTGCCCTCAGTTTCACCCAGTCTCCACTCAGAGGGGTTTTATGGGTTGGGCTGCAGGAGTGACATCAGCATCAGCTTGCTAAGTTTGCTTATGTGACCAGCATCCCAAAAAACAGCTGTCCTTGTGTACATGCAAGAAAGTTTCTCTCTACATTTAGATAACACTAAATGGCCCTATTTCCCAGTGTGAATAAGAAAAAGCCAGTGACCTTCAAGAAAATATGTATCTGGACATTCTGTCCAAGGCTTGCTTTCATTATTCTCTTGACTAGGTTTTTGGGAACAGAAGGGGTTACTGAGTTACATGGTGTTTTACAGTCCCCCATACAAGGACTACTAGTTTATGCCCACCTTCCTCCCAGGAGGAAATAAAGGACTACTTTTTCTAGGTATGGTATTGTACTATATGCTTCTTAGAGCTACTATGGTTTATATAAACTCTTGATCATGTGATTCATAGAACAAACTATTGGCAACTATTATTTTTTCAGTTTAGAGATGGAACAATATGACATTTAGAAAGATAAAGTAATAAAAATAAATCCCATAACACTCTTTGGATTTTAATTTAGACCTGTTATTTCTAAAGTTTTCTATTTTTTCAGTGACTTATCTTCAGGCAATAAATTCTTTGCTTACTATTATTGAAAAACCTTATTTTCAGTAATTATTATTTTGGTTATTAAATACAAAAAATTATTTAAGACAGTTCTTGACTACAACAATTGGTTGTTATAGCTTTCTTATACAAAAGTTTGAAGTGAGAAAACTTTGTCATCCTAAAATAAGAGCTTTAAAATAAAATACAAAGTATTATATAACTCTAGTACTAATTCTCACACATATACATTTGGAATGTATTATACTCTTTAAGATTCTTATAAAAATTAACAAGGCAACATATAAATGACATCCAGTTCAGTGAATACTAGCTTACTATCATTTACAAAACTCTGTACCAAAGAAAATATACAGATTATTATATCTACATTTAAAAATATTTTGACAATATTTAATTTCTCATTAAATATTGTGATTTAATGAGAGCACTAGTATGAATCCCAAATGACTATAAGAGCATTTGTTAGCATACCTGGTTTCAATATGACTTAAAAAGTTCATGTGTGCACTTAACCCCTAATGCAAAAATGTTGACAGGTGGGGCCTTTAAGAGGTGATTAGGCCTTGAGGACAGCACCCTCATGAATAGATTCCTGTCTTTATTGTGGAAGTGGATTACTGAACATTCACCCTTCCCTGTTTCTTACCCTATCTCTTAACCCTTATGTCTTTCAGTGTGAGGTGATGCATCAAAAGGCCTTGCCAGATACAGAACCCTTAATGTCAGACTTCCTAGCCTCCAGAACTGTAAAAAATAAATTTCTGTTCTTTATAAGTTACTCAATTGCTGGATGTGGTGGCATACGCTTGTAATCCCAGTACTTGGGAGGCTGAGACAGGAGGATCCGGGTTCGCAGCCAGCCTCAGTAACTTACTGAGGCCCTCCGCAACTTAGTGAGACTGGTTTCAAAATAAATAATAAAAAAACGGCTGGGGGTGTATCCCGGAGGTAGAATGCCCCTGGGTTCAATCTCCGGTACCGCAAAAAAAAAAAAAAAGTAACTCAATTTCAGCAATTCTGTCATAGCAACAAAATAGACTAAGGCACTGGGATTCTAACAGGCCTATTGAAATTACAGCAACTATAATGGCAGACAAATATTTTGCCTTCCTTTTGTGAAGGTACAAGGATAGATGTCATCCTGAAATATAGACTGTGCAAAAACTACATCATTTCATAAGGATAATGGACTCCCCCAAATTATATTATTTTTTACATAAGTATTTGTACTTTTTAAAAAAGTTATCAATTTATTTATTTCAGGAATTGCTAAGTAAACTTGCCCTACCTTAGCTCCTTAGTACATAGAAATGTACTAAAATTGATTAATGTAGCCATTATATTCTTACTCATAATGGGCACTATAAATGTCCAATTATAAAAATGCAATAAAATCTTTCCTTCCAGGTACTTTTTATAAGTGTTTCTATTCATTTCAATTGTTTTTGCAGGAATGCCAGAAAAAGTGTTTTTTAAAGTTGGCATAACCTACAGAAATAAAGAGCAGGGCTCTGCCAGGCAAGATATTTGCTTGCACCTTATTCTAAATAGATTATCATTCATAAGGGGTTCATCTGCAACAATATCTGAAAAATTCCACATAATTGCCAGTTAAGTATATTTGTTTCCAAAATCAAGACAGTATGATATTAGACATTATACTTTGGACCATAAGTGAATATGTCTGCCAAACAATTTCAATCAACTGTAACTATTTTGCAATTTTTCCTCAAGTGCCAGTTGAAAATGCATATGTTCCACCATCTCCATTAAATTCTCATATCTATTAGAACATGAGATTGATACTGAAACCAAGATTTTTATCATCATAATAGCTTGCATTTGCTTGGATTTTTTAATGTTTAAAATTTATTGTAGAGCTCCAAAATTTTCGCATTCATTTTAGAGTAAAGTTTTAGTAATTTTAATAATCTGTCACCTAACCCTACGAATGACAGAAAGGTAAAGAACCAATGGGAATTTTGAAATATGAATGATGCAGAAAGAAAAAGTGATTATAGTAGATCATTGCTTAGCTCCTAAAAATAACCCTATATTTAGATTGATCTAACTGCTCCAGGAATTGTATGAAATACAACTGCAAGTGTAGAGATTGAAGTAGGTCACCAGAAGTATTTTCAACAGTTTTTTATTTTTTTATTTTATTTATTTATTTATTTATTTTGTGGTACAGGGGATTGAACGCAGAGGCGTTCTACCTCCGCGTTACGCCCCCGGCCCTATTTTTTATACTTTATTTTGAAACCGGGTCTCACAAAGTTGCGGAGGTCCTCACTAAGGAGAGAGAGAGAGAGAGAGACAGGGAGAGAGAGAGTGAGAGAGCTGAGGCTGGCGGCGAACCCGGATCCTCCGTTCTCCGCCTCCCAAAGTACTGGGATTACAAGCGTGCGCCACCACGCCCGGCTCAACAGTATTTATAATTTAATTTTTATACATCTATTCAGATAAATACTTAAATTAAGGTAGCTAATCCATTACTTCTATAATTTTTTATTTTTAAATTTTATTTTAAATTATTATTCTTATTTATTTTGTTAGTTTTTTCAGTTTACTCACCAACTGACTACTAGGGTTAAAGCATATTATTAAAGTTGGAATTTTAATTCCGATTGACAAATATTTGAATTTGTTAAAATGTAATCACAGAAGATTTGTTAAGCAGGTTAACTAAGTCTAGTTCATACATAATAAGTAGTATAAAGGCATTTGACTTACTCTAATCAACTGTTAAATATCTGAAGATTATGGAATTTTAAAAAGAAATAAACAACTTTCTTCATTTTGTATACCATGTGGTACATATATGATGTCTAGTAATAGAGGCTTATTGATACTTATTGATCAAGTGTTAATGAATTTTATAAGCAATTCAAAATTAGGGAAACAAAAATATAGTTAATAAACATACTTTAAAATAAATTATATTAGAAATTAAATTTAAGTGATTTGTCTGATGTAATAACTCCTGGGAAACCATGTTAATAGTTGTTTCTTCTTATGGGAAAATTGATTTATAAGTTAATTAACATTCTTGGTTAGCAAATACTTTTAATCTTAGTAGCATTGTGGTTTAAGGACAATTATTTAGAACATTTTGATTTAATGATGGTTTACTTTTTAGCAGCAATTCAAGGGAGTCTAATGGACAGAAGCGATGGCCCTCAAAATGCCTTAATGAGTTAGAGGTAATGTTTTTTTTTTGTGATCTGGACCTGCAAGAATATACTATGTATAGTAATAAGATAGGGGGTCAAAAGGGACTTTTTTGGTGTATTGTTATCATACATCTTAATGAAGTTTGGGGTGATAGAGTTATACATGCACACAATACTCGTTGAGCCCTTCCCCAGTTCTCACCCCACTACTGCTCCTTCCCCACCTTCCCATGCTCAACACAGTGATTGGCTTTGATAAATTTGTGTATGTATATCATGTCTATTGAGGTGTTTCCCTCTTCAAGTCTTTCTCCCCCTCCCATCTCCCTCACTTAGGTCCCCTCCTTCACTCCACTAAGGTTTCTCTTCCTTTGTCTAGAGTCCCTCCTGTGTCCCTATTTCTCTCTAGCTTCTGCATATGAGGGAGAACATTTGACCTTTTACTTTTTGTCATTGACTAATCTCACTTAGCATAATATTCTCCAATTCTACCCATTTCCCTGCAAATGACAAAATTTTGTTCTTCTATATGACTGAAATTCCATTGTGTATATATTCCATAATTTTGTAATCTATTCATCTGTTGATGGACATCTTGGCTGGTTCCATAGTTTGGCAATTATGAATTGTGCAGCTATAAACAGATATGCATGCATTACTATGGTAATCTTGTTTCTATTCTTTAGGGTAGATACCCAGGAGTGGTATAAATATGAGTCCATATGAAACTTATATAAAGTTAGGTGAATATTACCTTATATATGAATTCATCAAGGTGTTTGATGAATTAATCACCTATATCTCTTTTGTTAATTATGATAGAAATCTTACAAAAATAGGAGGGGATACATTGCTCCCCATCCTACTCCAGTTTTGCTCATTATAATTATCTAAGTCGTTGTATTTCTTCTTGTTGTGGATACATATAGGGCACAGCAGGCCTTGCTAACTCAAGCTCAAACACCTGTCCCAAACACCAGCAGAAACTTAGATGAGTCAATTTATACAATTTGACATCTAGAAAGTAGGCCTAGTGTCAAATTCTTAATATGTCTAAGACTCAGAATCATACTCTGGCAGTTCCAGCAAATATAGAAACCTCATTCTTATTTGTTCTCTGCAACTCTATCTCGGCAATAGTAAGATCCATTTTCTATACCTGTTGAAAACATTTAAGGGTGTTCAGTACTATTCCTTCTTTCCTGAATGCTTCTATTGCTCACTACATTCCCAGTCCACATGTGCAAGTCATTCAGTCCAGTGGCCAAACAGACATCTTACTGGAGAAATAAATGAGTAGTCCTTCCTGATGGACACCCACAGATAGTACAAGCAATTCACCCATGACCATCATATTCTGTATTGGTCAGGATAACTGGCCAATAACTCTTCCTTGAGGGCGAAGAGTAATGGAATAACTTATCTTTATGATCTGTCTTTCCTCCAAAGACCACCTGGGTCTGTAATGCAACTGTAGTTTCCCTAAATTGGGGAAAGCAAGTGAAAAGAGATTGCAATCACAGTTTTGCTGAAATTGTGACTCTCATCAGGCGCTGGTCTCACAGCTTGCTGTTCCTGGGAGCTCAGAAGGTATTGATAGCTTATTTTTCTCAGTTGAGGGCTATACTAATCAATTCTGGGTAAACTAGTCAATTTCTTTGGCTTGGCAATTCAATCTACCATGTTCCAGAAATGAAGCGCATCCTGTCGCTAGAATTCTAATGTGCTGTTAAGGTAAATGTTGCATATGCTTCTTGAGTCAGATCTACACTGAGAAAAGGACCTTGGGAAACAATAAGAAATACTGTACCTGCCTTTTCCTCTTTTGTACACTCTTCAAAGTTTATTGAGCGCTAATCTCCCTAACCCCGCTTTAAACTCTGCTTTATGTTCTCTACTGGGCAGTCTTTCTTGTGAAGAATTATTTTGTAAAAACTGGGAAGACATTGTCAGAGTTGTCTCAAGGTTTAGTGTGTAAAGACTCACTGTAATGCTTGTTAAAAAAAAATCTAAAAACACTACTCAAAGATATCTGATAAAGACTAAGGCAGAGAATAAGATGGCTATAAGAACCTATTTTTAGACTGTAGCTTAACTATTTCTATTGAAGAGTAGTAGACCACATTTTAGAAGCAAGGCTGTCTCCCAAAAGTGTTTTAGCATAGTTTGTAGGAATATTTGAAACTTTCATTCCCAGTAAATTTGATGATCTCCATAGAATTATATTTGTAACACACTGTTTTATCTTAAAAATGTATCAGTTTATCACAATTATAACTGAAAAGTGTTAAAGAGAAAAAATCTAAATTCTTCTATGAGGATATAAAAGACCTGATTTTTAAAAATAATAATCAAAAATACCACTTTCCCTAGGAAGTAATGGCAAATTGCAGCCCTAAAAATACTATACAAGAATTATAAGTAATAAAAAACAAAAATAATATTACTTAATATCAGTTAATTATGTGATAGTTTGAAATCTAAAAGTTTCCAAAGTCAATGACATTTTGGTATAAATCACATCTATTACAATTATTTTGATAACTTGTGTGGAGGTCACTTATTTTTTTTTCCTGAAACTGGTTTTGTACATGAGAGTATTGACAAAACTCATTCATAAGCATGGTAAATTAAAGATCAGTGAATATTTTAAAATATTTTTAAATATTTTCTGCTTTTTCACTATTAGCAATTTTTTTGCTATTTCTTTAATAGTTCTACTATTTTCAGTTTTTGTTTTTGTCTTCATGTGTGAGATACAGATATCATGATAGATTAGAGAAAAAATCAAGAAGTAAAAGCACTACTTTCTGGGGACAATTTCAGAAATATAATATGTAATTCCTTGCAACAAATTTTAAAACATTATTATTTATATAATTTTACAAAATATTCTTGTTCATAGTTTGTGAAATAGCCATCCATATATTGTCTAATTTCTTCCTCAAAGTATCCCAAAAGAGAAAAGAAGGCAGGTATAAACTAGCCTCATTTTGTAAAGAGAAAAATGAAGCTTGGAGAGACAGATTGCTTACCACATCTTAGTTTTGTTGTTCTATCAGTATAGCCTCTAATGCCTCTATCATTATGATTCCATATGTTTATGTTGTCAATAGATCAGCAGGCATGGTTTTTCTGCATTCTTCCAATGCATATTACTATGCACAACAGAGCACTTAAATGTTTACCAGCTTCAATTAAGTTAAGAATCAATACATTTCTCATGATAGACCTTAATGGGATGTAAACTAGAAACCAACCATTCAGTGCAGGTATCATAATAATTCTAATTGGAGTTTTCAGAATAGACAAAAGGATGAAGGTGTAGTTGAATACAAATGGCACTTTTTAATCTTCAGTGAGTTTTCAATTGTGGAGAGAAGTTCCATGTTCTAGGAACCGGCGAAGGATAGAATGGTGATTTTAGTCACATTTTTCCCTCTTTGAATATGAAAATAAATATGATTTATCCTCTCAGATGTTTCTCACAGGGTTACTGTAATGGTTTTAATTTCAAAGGCCCCCCAGCCTTCATGGAAACAAGGTAGCCATATTGGAAGTTAGGGATGATATAAGGTTCCTCTTGATCTCTCTCTGCTTCTTGCCACCATACCCTGAGCTCTGCACTTGTGGCCAGACATGGACTGGGACTGAAATCTCCAAGAAAACTGTGAGCAAATAAGTCTTCCTTCCTCTAAGTTGTGTGGACAGTCTTTTTGGATTATAGCAGTGAAGATGTTGACTGAGACAGATGGGCTAACTAAACAGAAATAAGCCCCTTTCCTTACTTTAAGCCTCCTTGTTTAATTTGTTGCAAAGAAATACATATAGGTTATTTTCTCTTTAGGTCATAGAAGATAGTAGAAGAAAGAATAATGAAGCTAGTTTCCAGATGTTAAAACAGCTTTCTATGTTAAACAAGAAAGATGGCAAATACCTTAACTTCATCACCATGAAGACATTATATATATTTCTCAAGAACTGATCTTTGAAGAAATGGCCTTAAACATATGAATGGTTTTTAATAGATTGTTAATTATCTTTGTTCTTTTCTGTTTTCAATTGAATAAATCAAAATATCTTTCTGAACAATGTTTACTGTGTTATTCTAGGATATAAATAAGTGAAACCTCTCTTAGATTTCTTGATCAGAAGATTCTGGAATGATGAGGATTGTAATTTCTTTATACTCTGAGGTGACATTTAGTTTACTAGAAAAGTTTTGACCTTTTATTATTTTTCACCAAGGATTGGTTGAGTTAAGGTGATGAGGCCTGGCCGATTCACTGTTATCCAGGACAAACTGAAGAGTCAAGTTTTACCTTAGAGCAATTAATCCCAAATAATACAAATAGGTGATCTCATGTACAAGTAGTACATGAGAAGATTACCCGACATAGTGAAGAATATTTTTTTTCAAGAACTCACAACAGAAATCTCCATTATATACCATCAATGAGTTCCACAGGTAAATTGAACAAAACTCCACTGTAGCACTATTGTCAGACTCATGATAACAACATTCACTGCTCAGTTGTCACATCTTCGTAAATAAATATACTCTAAACCATTTTCTCAAACAAGACTCAGACTGTTCCACAGGAAGTATTGGTTCCTCAATTCAGGATTGATGGGATCCTTGGCTTACATGATGGCATAGAATTTCACCATGTGCCAATCAGAAACATAGAAATTTATTTGGAAAAGGAGGAAATACCCATTCAAGGGGGAATGTGGGCCACCCCAAAAGTAAGAGAGGCTCCTTTTGGAAGAGCAGGGCTCTTACCTACAGGAGACTTTCATGAGGGGTGGGAAGGAGGAGGTATGTGAGGATGACTCCAGTTCAGTAGTCACAAGGTAATTTAGGGTATGTTTGTCATCTTCTAGGTCCTGATCTTCACCGTCTTATCAGTAGATATATTTCTTATAAATTGTTCAAAGACAGCTAACAATGCCTGAGGAGATTGTTCTCTTGAGTAGTGCCCAAGAAAATTCCTCTTTTGTGGGATCTCTGTTGTCTGATAACCCACACCTCCCTAAGGATGATCAACAGTGTTCAGTGTCACTTGTAAATTCCTCAGAAACCTTTGGGTCTAACAGGCCTTGTCATGGGCTTCCATATTCCCTTATGTCTCTCTTCTACCTATTTATTCTGTTTCTTCTATCCTTCATCAATGGAAGTATGGTGAAAATGCAGATTCTCATGCCTAATCCCAAACCTACTTTATCAGATTCTTCATTTTATTTATGTTCAACCTCATAGTGACATACTGTTTAAAAAATAAAAGGAACACATTCTAGCATACATAATTTTATCCAACATCTAGCTGAAACCATAACATTTTGCATCTAATTAGGAAGGGATTTTTGTCCTAATTTTAAATGAATATGTGTTTCTCTCAGAAGACAAATTGTATAACATCAATTCTTTTGATTTATACTTTACAGTGTCATTTTTTTTTACTTTCAGTGGTTCATTATAAATAAATCACAGTGAGATTCAAAGTCATACAAACGGTGTGTTTCCCTTCAGATCCCATCTGCTACCCTCCCCTCCTGATACACAGTAGTGAGATTGGTGGTGATACCTTCATACATGAGCATAGCATAATTTGAATGTTTCTCTTTCCCCCTACCCTCTACCACTATTCTACTAACATCATTTCAGTGATGTCCTGATAATCAAATTTATCTTTAAATTTTTGGTGGCGCATACTTGTAATCCCAGTACTTGGGAGGCTGAAACAGGAGGATCACAGGTTTGAGGACAACCTCAGCAAATAGCAAGACTTTCATCCACTTAGCAAGATCCTGTTTCAAAATAAAAATAAAATAGGGCTTGGGATATAACTCAGAGGTAGAATGTCCCTGGGTTCAATCCCTAGTGCCACATACACACAAAAATTGTAGTGACTTCATATAGTACATATATACAAATTATATTTAATTTACAATACATATTTTTAATGAAAGTAGTAAATGTGGCCCTTTTAAGTTATATCACAATACATTTTGACTGACAAAAATAATCAATGAAATTCATTGTTAGAAGTCAGACACCACTTATTTATGATGAATGTCTGTAGCAAAGTATTACAAATAATTTATAGGATAAAAAATGCTCCTAAAGAAGTCTATGTGTTTTCTTCCTCAGTTCTATAAAACAATCCAAATAATGTTATATCCATATATCAGAGTGCCACTACCAATCTCACTAACAAGTATGTGGAGAAGGAAGAGGGAAGAGGGATGGGATGCAGAGAGATAAACACCAAGTGATGTATGCATGTATGTTTGCATCCCTTTGAATCTAACTATGATGTATAATTACAATGCACCGATTAAAGCATTTAAAAAGAAGCCTGGATGTCATAAAACAGTTGTTTTCAAAAGCTATTCTAGGAGCCAGGGCAATGGAATCATCTCAGATACCTATTACAAATGCAAAGATTTGTGTTCTCCTATAAGCCTACTGTAGCAGTCTTTGATTTTGGAATCTGTGGACTATGAATTTTAACTTCTCTAGTGATTCATATGCATATTAAATATGATGACAACTGCTTTAAAGAAATAACCTATATTTTATTGTTGTATTATGAAAAACTAAACCTATGTCCCAGTCATGAATACTTGGTTGAAAAAGAATTAATTTCATTAACCAACTACTGATCCAAATATGCCTTTAAAATATCTCAGAATACCACTTCACCAGGCATGTTACAATCTATTCATTTCTGCCCTCTACGTGAATTCTGATTCTTTCTAATATTTCCACTTTATGTACTTTATGGGGATATACTGCTCTGTGAATTCCTACTGGGAAAAAGAGTAAATTGCCTCAGTTCTTTCATTTTTATGGTAGCTACACTTCCACAACTCTACCTTCAATTTGGATGAACACCATGGGAAAGTTTCAGGGGAGCGATACTCCTCTCAGACCAAATAGGTTTTAGAACTGCCACTTCAAATGGGGAGAATAAACCTATGGAAAATTGGTTTTAGTTCTGTCATGTAATGTCACCTTAGGGAACATCATTTAACCCCTCTCAGCCAAGTTTGCAACAGGAAACAGCCAGAGTTGTATATCCCTAATTTTTATGCAAATTACACATTGCTTTGAAAGTTAAAATTGAAAATGACACACTCAAGACCTTTAGCATGAATTTATGAGAAAGTAGGAGGGCAAGTATGGAATGGGGAATCTCTTGATAGGTGATATGTCCACATTTTTTAAATCATCTAATAAACAAAAGTACTTACTCAAATTTTAAAATAATTCAAATGCAATCACTAAAGGCATATATTTCTATAACTGGGTTATAAGCACATTGGAAAAGAAATTTGTATATGCTCCAATCTAAAGGCAAAATTTTAATGGTGATTGATAAAATGATCAGATTTGGAAAGGAATATAAAGATGATCTTAACAGTATGTTCAAAACTATGATTCACAGAGATTCAGGGACCTTGATAGAGATTAGGAAAGGGCAGGACCATTGGTAGATATACCTCTCCCTTTTGATTAGCACAGCCCATTTTAATCATTTTGTTCTCAGCTATACACTATTTGAAGAACAAAAGAAGAACAAGAATACGGCTAAATGGGAGTTTTAAAATCATATATTTTGTACAATGTTAGAAAATGTTTTTTTCTCCTTAGACTTGTATTTCTACTTTGAACCAAAGAAGTGTCCTAATGTAGTATTTATTTCTGAAGGTCAATTTGCTTATTCTTCTCTGCAACAAAACTATGGCAATACATTAACATTTTATACATTTATATTGTAGTATTCAGAAATCTAATTTTTGAAAAGTTCATGAGTCTAATGATCAATACAATAATCACTAGGAGTAAATAATTGATCAAAACATAAATATAACATGTTTAAATAATGTGTAATATAAAGCTTATATTTATTGGAAGTACCTCACTGAATAAAATGGATATTTTCTCATATTATGTATTTGAATGATAATTTCTAAAGGCTACAATATGAAAACACCGAGAAGCTTTTTCACCCAAATAATTACATTTAAGTAGAAATATTTTTCTACAGCAAAGCTACTCAATACTTTAAAACGCCTCATTTACATTCCAAAAGGCACAAAGTGATTTATCACATGGAATCATTTTAACAATCTGTCAGCTAACAGCTAGATTAAGTCTTTTTCAATTTTATTGAAAAATTGCAATAGATAACACCTGACCTACTCATTGATTTTTTAATGTCTGCACACAGACATCAAAGTAAAATTATACACTAGTATCTTGAATTGCCCTTATTTTTTGTTTCTTTTTGCATCCCATTGGTTTATAAAGTGAGAAAAAAGTGATCATGTAATATACATATATGATGTATGTATTACTACTTGCTATTTACATACATCTGTATGTATACTTTCCATATACATATACACATGTATTTGGATATATGAGTATAAATTTAAAAACTTGAAACAAATATTAGATTCATGCCTCTCAGCATCACATGAATTCACTCTTTTTGTGACCTTAATTCAGTGACTGCTCTTAATATTGAGAAAAGTTTTTTGTTCTCATTTTCTAACCAATATTAATTTATCTTCTATGATTCTAATTTTCTCCTGGAGTTTTTGTGTCTGAATGTCCCTCTGCTTCCCAACACCCCATCACATCCAGTTCAGCACAATATTTTACAATTTCAACAACTTTCCCTTTGATATGTGGCAGCTCAGCCCATTATTTCTGTTATTTTATAACCAGCCATTTCTGTTTCAAGGTGGTCAGTGTTAGGACTATGATTTGCTCATAGGGGTTTATTGCTCATATCTGCTTAGGTCCCCAAACTGCCTTTAGACCCAGAATTTCACTTCAAATTCCTAAATGGGTACGTTAAAACTAAAATTATTCTTGTGAGTATGATTTTATTTTATTCTTAGTGTCAAAGATAGGTTACTTATTTTCTGAGTGTGTATGCCTTAAAGAGACACAAACTAAAATTCATGGAATAAAAATAAAATCCAACTAACTCTATTGATGCTAATGATGATCCAAATAACTACCACAGAAGAATAGAGATGTGGTTGGGGAAGTTGGTGGGAGGTGTGGGGCTGGTGGTGTAGAGAATTAGTCAATATGGATTACTAAGTAAAATGGCTTCTCACCATCTCGGTAGGATTCAGTGGATGGAGATATGTGGAAGGTCCTTCCTACAACTTATGAATTACCAAGAAATACTTTTTTCTTTTTTGTTTAGAAAACAGAAAACCTCTCCATCAACAAGTTTCAATGTATGTACTAACTAAATGTGAATCTTATTGCCCTATTTTTTGGGGGACCAACTATGTGCAGTTTTCCAATAACTGGAGGATGGTCAGGTATTTAGTTGCTATACTGATTAATCAAATTAATGTTGTACATGCATTCAGGTGTTGAGCTTCTCGAGAACAAATGATACAGTAATGAGTTTCAAACAAATGGAAAACACAAATTAATATTTTTATATTAAGCAAGAAGTAGTGTTTAAATAAAACTTCCAAATTATTATTAATTTCATCTGTTATTTTGAAGGACTCTTCATGACTCAAATGTGTTAGATTACTTATAAGAAAATAAAGGGAAAAAACTCATTGAAAAATGAGTACTATGATTCTCTATGACTGAGAGGTGGTTTCATTATTTTCATAAGCACAATAATTCTTGTATCCATGAACCTTCATTTGCAGTTCCTCTTATCAATTCTCCAACCCTTTGAAACTGGGCTTCAACCTGATCTCTCAGAATGATGACTATCTAAGTTTGTAGTTGCCTGTTGGATAAAGCAGACTCATGGACAATACATGCATGAGTTGTCACTGATGAAGTCATCCCAACAATTTAGCCAACCACAACTAATGTAGCAGCTGATTTCAGAAGCATGAAGTAGCCCAGTGGAGATCAAAATGGCCTAGCTGAGCCAAACACAGATGTCAGCAAATGTTGGATGTTTTACTCCACTGTTTTTCCTCACTTATCATGCAACATTAATGATGTAAGTAGACATTTGACCCAGAGGGGATCATTTCACGGACTTACTTCTAAGACAGACCTTGCTAAGGAGAGGCCAGAGGGGGGAAAATTTCACCCACACTATCACTTTGCACAGAGAATAACAAGATAAACTGATTTTGAGTCAGAGATTTATTTAATACAACTAATAGTTGATTTGAATTAATAAATTAATATACACAATTTAATTAATTATAATTAACAAGCTGCTTAAGGATATGAAAGCTATGTAAAAATGTATAGCAACCAATGAAAGGGAAAACAGATGAGATCAACAGAGAGAAAATATGCAGATGTCCAGATACATATTCTGGAAGAAGAATACATAACACTTCTTCCAAAATACATATGCATATGTATTCTGGATAAATACATATTTTGGAAGAAGACTTCCTGAAGAGATTTTGTAAAACAGAAGTTTTTATTTTATGAAACAGAGATTTTATTTCTGAGAAGAGAAATAATATATTGAGGGGCCGGGCATGGTGGCGCACACTTGTAATCTCAGTACTTTGGGAGGCAGAGACCGGAGGATCCGGGTTCGCAGCCAGCCTCAGCTCTCTATCTTTCTCTCTCTCTCTCTCTCTCCCTGTCTCTCTCTCTCTCTCTCTACTTAGTGAGGCCCTCCGCAACTTTGTGAGACCCAGTTTCAAAATAAAGTATAAAAAAAATAGGCCCGGGGGTATAGCGCGGAAGTAGAACGCCCCTGGGTTCAATCCCCGGTACCGCAAAAAAAAACCATTATATTGAAAAACATGAAAGTAAACTAGCAGATTATGAAATATGTGCTTAAAGATGAACTTATTGGGTGATAAAAGAGTTGTTACAAAAATAATGCATTATTTTATGATTGTCTTTAATATAGAGACTAATATCAAAGGCAATCCCAAAATAGTTTGAGTAATATTTCAACTAGAAAGCGTTCTAATATAATTGTTACAATATTGTTCTGAAAATGTCATTTAATTCCATTAGAAGAGAAAAATATCGGAAGTATAAATACTGGAAATGAATAGAGAAACTATGATTATTATCACTTAACATTAAATATTATGAGTATTAACACAAAAATACTGTAAGTACTACACATTTGAATAGGCAATTATATACAAAGTGATCTACAATTATCTGTAATGTTTATATGCATATATATACACAAAAATATAATAATTATATATAAAATATATAGCAACTCTTGTAATCCCCAATTTACAGGTGAGAAAATTGAGTCTCACAGAATTTAAGTAGGTTCTCATTGGTGGATACAACCCAAGCAGATTAATTCTAGAGTCTCTTTCTCTAAATTTCTTTCCCACCATCACTTTGGTCCCAGTCAGCGTAGCAACACAGAATATAAAGTATCAAAAGCCAAATTAATACTTTTGAACAATTCATGAAGAAAAAAATTAAGTTGTCAAAACACCATCATTGAGCACATGGAAGGGTAGACCGTATTTATTTTCCTATCCTAACAATGCTAGGCACAGTTATTAAACACTGAATAAATATTAGTGAATACATAAGCTAATAAAATTCAGTATTGAAGATATGTCATAAAATAGGCATTCCTGTTTGCTAATTGTAGGGCATTGAGTTTTTATAACTTTCTGAAGGAAAATTAATATTCATAGTTTAAGTTACTGAGGCTAGCCTTAAACCTGCAATTGTCCTCTCTCAGCTTCCCAAGTAGTGGGATTACAGGCATATACCACTAAATCAGATTCATAGTTTAATTTAAAATGTTTATACTCCTTAATCAGGGAATCATATTATATTAATTATTTTAAGTAAATAATCTATACTATATTTGAGTGCTTTTTACAAGCAAACAACTGAAAACTTGATAAATCAGCACTTAAATAATAAGGGCTTATATGTTCTTCAGACATAGGTAATGTTTGGTGCTGGAAATTTGGAACTTTAACCAGTTCATGGGCTTTTGTTCCTTCCTGACATCATATCTTTTGTTTTCCCCTTCTTTCTGCTTCATTATGGTTTCAATATGCCCAACTAATTTACAGATAGCAAGTATACACTCAAGAAAAGAGGAAAGAGAAAGCAGCAATTAATTCTTTTTTCACACCTGTTACTTCTATCAGAAAGTGTAATATCTTGTAAAACAGCCACCCTACAAGTTTGTATGCAGTCTAATGTTTAGAAAGAAGTTACTGTGCAAGAGAAGATAATAAAGCATTCATATGCTTTGAGCACTCCATCCATACTGTTTGTTTCACTTTCAACATAAATACTGAAATATATATATATATATATATATATATATATATATATATATATGTAAAATAACTAGCCTCATATCATTACTATGATGATAAAAATGCTAGGAAAACATCTAAGTAACTATCGATGGCAGATTAACCAATTACCTTATAGCCATGAACATAAACAGAAGGAAAAAGTATGATCTGCTCCTCATAAAACACCTTAGATTTTGAAGAAATTGTCAGTCACTGGCAATACCTCCAGTTGTTAAGATGATAAAAATCTAAAACTAGAGCCAGGTGTGGTGGCGCATGCTTGTAATCCCAGTACTTTGGGAGGCAGAGACCGGAGGATCCGGGTTCGCGGCCAGCCTCAGCTCTCTCTCTTTTTCTCTCTCTCTCTACCTAGTGAGGCCCTCCGCAACTTCGTGAGACCCTGTTTCAAAATAAAGTATAAAAAATAGGGCCGGGGGTGTAGCGCAGAGGTAGAACGCCCCTGGGTTCAATCCCCGGTACTGCAAAATAAATAAATAAATAAATAAATAAATAAATAAATAAATAAATAAAATTTTAAAAATTAAAAAAATAAAACTAGGTGAATGCTGTAAAATATTGAAATGTGTAAAAGGGCTTCTTATACTAATTGTGTTTTAAAATGTAGTCTTTGGGCCAAACTAAAGGCATCCACAATTTGGCTCTCAAGACTTGCAAGCATCAAAATGATCTAAAAATCTGGGAATTATCTTGGTCTAGCCTTTTATGCCCTACTAAATCCCCACATGTAACATACCACTGAGAATAGGGGACAGAGCAATACGTAAATACACATACTTCTTTTCTCTCTTCATTCTCCTCATCCCCCAAATTGGTCTAGCCTTTCTTTTCTTTTCTTTTCTTTTCTTTTCTTTTCTTTTCTTTTTTCTTTTCTTTCTTTCCTTCCTTCCTTCCTTCCTTCCTTATTTCTTCTTCCTTCCTTCTTCCTTCCTTCCTTATTTCTTCTTCCTTCCTTCTTCCTTCCTTCTTTCTCTCTCTCTTCCTTCTTTCTTTCCTTCTTTCTTTCTTTCTTTCTTTCTTTCTTTCTTTCTTTCTTTTTTTCTTTCTTCTTTCTTATAAATCTTTCTTTCTTTCCTTTCGCCTTTCTTTCAGCCAGCTTTTTCCAGGTTAACATCTGTACATTGCCCTGTTTGCATATTCTCATTTTCTAATATTAATCAGCAATATTTAATACTTTAATATATGGACCACACAAAATAGAGGGATATGCATTATTCCATAGACACTGAATTAAAAAAATTAAAGCTATTCTCCCCATCTATAAATATTGCAACTCAACTGAACTAATCACAGAAAGATAGATGCCTAAATTTATACTTTTGCATCATAAATTGATGACAGTCTGAGTCATTGGCCATTAAGTGTGATTTATGCATTTCATTAAATATAGCTACAGCAATATATTTTTCTGTAAGGAACAGTTAATAGTAAACAAATTTACTCTGAACAAATTTAGTTTCCCTATAAATAACAATTCTTTTGTACTTCATAACTTCTGCTCTAATACTAATTAGGGGGACAAATCATAGCATGTGTTGAATTCTCTAACAAACAACTTGTTTAACATTCTATGTCACCAAGTAAGAGAATTCAAAGAAGTTATAAAAAAGTTGTGCACAATTTGATTAAAATTCTGAAATAAAAAGGCTATGTTTTGGAGAATTTTAATAGAAATGTTTTTGACATATAGCATTGCCTTAATTTTGTACACTTTTATTGGTGCATTGTAATTATATATCATACTGAGGTATGCAGTGATAGAAACATACAAGGATACAACTTGTATTCCTCTGGGTCCCATCCTTCTTCCTCCCCTTTCCCCACACGTCTTTGAGATTGGCATTGGTAATTTACTATATATACATAGCATCATTCCAGCTGTTACATTCTTTATGTCTCTATTCCCCCTCTTCCCTCCCCTAAGTCCCCCTCACTCCATTGGTGTCTCTACTCCTCTATGCAATTTCCCCACATAAATCTATAGACACAATGTTATTCCTATCAAAATCATAATATGCTATTTCTTGGAACTAAAATTTTGATACTAATACATGTATGAGGATCAAGAGTAGGGGAAAAAAGCGCCTGAAAGCATTCAAAATGAGCAAATTGCTAGTAGAGGGACCCACCGCAAGATATGATGATATTATAAAGTTCTATTATTTAAGAGAGTTTGATATTAATAAGAGATTAAAATAATAAACAGTCTAAAATTAGATCTTTTTATATTTGTAAATGTGGTATGCCAGTAAATCCACTGAAGATTAGAAGGAAAGGAAGAACATTTCAATAAATTTTCCTGAGAAAACTGGTCATTGACAAACACAAAATAATATTGAATCTTTGTATATTTTGTCATAGAACTTTGGCTTTAAGAAGCAAATATTAGAGCTGGGCGTGGTGGCGCACGCTTGTAATCCCAGTACTTGGGAGGTGGAGACCATAGGATCCGGATTCGCGGCCAGCCTTAGCCACTTAGTGAGGCCCTCTGCAACTTCGTGAGACCCGGTTTAAAAATAAAGGATAAAAATTAGGACCGGGGGTGTAGCTCAGAGGTAGAACGCCCCTGGGTTCAATTCCCGGTACCGAAAAAAAGAAGCAAATATTAAAGTTATAATTTTAATATTAAGAAAATATGACACCTAGATAATATCTTAATGACACAAAATTATCAGAACATTTAGCCAGAGGGATGCAAGCTAAATCATTTTCAGAATTCTGAGAGTTCTGTAAGGCATTTGAGTTCTAATCAGCCAAAGTTGGGAGCACAGATTTGTATTGATCACCTGAGGTGTTCACTAGAGAACAAGGTTTGATATGGTATTTTGAGATGTCCATAAGACTTCAAAATAGAGGTATAGTAGAAATAATAGAGATATAGTAGTGTAAGTTACAGGTAACATATTTATTTGGAAGTATATATATATATATACTTTTTATTTATATAATAATTAATCACTAATGGTACTTAACATATTTATTTATCATCTGTAGCTTTGTAGAGAAGCCAGTTATTCACACAGACATTCTCTCTGCATCATTATGTAACTTGCCCATTGCAATGTAACGTTATAAAACAGAGCAGATGATTCAGAATGCCAATTTTTTCATATACATAATATTTTCATTATAGTATATTGTTATAATTTTTCATTTTATTATGAATTATTGTTAAACTGTTACTATGCCTGTTTTTTTTGTGGTACTGGGGATTAAACCTATGGACATGCTACCCCTGACCTATTTTTATTTTGAGACAGGGTCTCACTAAGTTGCAGAGGGTCTTGTTAAGTTACTGAGGATGGCTGCAAACCTGTGATTCTCCTGTGTCAGCCTCCCAAGTACTGGGATTACAGGCATGCACCACCACTCCCAGATTACTATGCCTAGTTTTTAAATTAAATTTACTATCTGTATCTGTACATAGGAATGAAAACATAGTATGTACAGGGTACAGAACTATCTGTAGTTTGTAGCATCTACTCAGGGTCTGGGAATTTATTGCTCCTAAATAAGGAGGGGGAAGCATAATGTACAAATATTGAATGTGTTGGAAACCACATAATGTATTATGTATACTAGAGTTTAATTTTATTTATATAATAATTTATCACTAATGGTACTTAACATACTTATTTATCATCTGTAGCTTTGTAGAGAAGCCAGTTATTCACACAGACATTCTCTCTGCATCATTATGTAACTTGCCCATTGCAATGTAACTTTATAAAACAAAGCAGATGATTCAGAATGCCAATTTTTTCATATACATAAAAATTGTCTTGGTGGTGCTAATAATAACACAACAACTCTCCTGGGGAGACAAACAGATTGTGTGAAGTCATTTATATCTGCTGCTATTAAAGAATACTATAAAAACTATGATCTCCTACCTGGAATATCCTAAAGAAAAATTTATCTGGAGTTAAATGTTTTAATTTTAGTCTAAAATGCCATTTTATTCTCTTTCATCCATGTGTCCATATCATTTGTACTTTAAAGAGCTCCTTTATTTTGGTTTATTGGAACATTAACTAAAATTTATGACATCAGAGATACCTGTCAATTATTTTAGCGGTCATCTACATATCTACTTGAAATGTTCATGACATTTAAAGAAAAATGATAGGGTTTTCTTCTGAGCATGAAAAAGTTAGTTTCATCCACTGAAAGTAAAATATCAGCCTTTGAGCATTTATAAGTAGATTTTTCCTGTTTAAAAGCTACTTCAAGATATTATCTTACCAGCACTTAAAAATGAAATAGCCAAACAATCTTGAGCAAAAAGATCAAAGCTGTGGAATTACACTACCTGATTTATAATTATATTACAAAGCTACAATAACATCATGCCATCATAAAAACAGACAAATTGACCAAAGGAGCAGATAGAGAGCCTAGAAATACATCCACACATTTACAGCCTAACGATTTTAGATGAAGTTGCCAAGAACACATCATGGGGAAAGACATTCTCTTGAATAACTGGTGTTGGGAAAATTAGATAACCACATGCAAAAGAATAAAATTAGAACCTTCTCATCTCTCACCACATAAAAAAATAACTCAAAATGGATTAAAGACTTAAATATGAGTCAAAACTATAAAATTATCAGAAGACAGCATATGGGAAAAGCTTCATGACATGGGTCTGGGGAATGATTTTTTTGGATAGATATGCCCTAAAAAGTACAGGCAATAAAAGCAAAACTGCACAAATGGGATTACATCAAGATAAAAGGCTTTTGCATAGGAGAGGAAGCAGTCAACAAAGTGGAATGACAACCTGCAGAATGGGGAAAAATATTTACAAAATATCCATCTGATAAGGAGTTAATATACAAAATATATAGCAAACTCAACTGAAATTGAGCAAAAAAAGAAATAACTCAACTGAAAGAATGGACAAAATACCTGGATAGAAAATCCTACACAGAAGACAAACACACAACCAGAGGTATATGGATAAGTGCTGAATATCATTAATTCATCAGGGAGATGACAATTCAAACCACAAAGAAACATGACTGCACTCTTACTAAAATATCTGTAACCAAAAGACAAAAGATAAGCAATTGCAGGTGAAGATATAAAATAAAGGGAAAACTTAGCTAACCTTTATGTAAAGCAGTTTGAAGGTTCCTCAAAAAATAAATAAGTAGAAATCCCATATAGATCCAGCAATACTAGAGGATATATATCCAAAGGCAATAAAGTCTCTCATTTATTTGAATACCATTCACATTAGACAAGATATGAAATAAAACTGAGTTTGTCAACAGCATGGTTAATATACATAATAAAATATAATTCAGCCATAAAAAAGTAAATTCTGTCATTTGTGACAATATTGATGACCCTAGATGATATGTTAAGTAAAATAATCCAGGCACAGAAAGACAAATAATTGATTTTACTCATCTGTAGAATTTTTAAAAGTTATTTTCAAATAGCAGAATGATGATTATCATAAAATGAGGAAGTTAGAGGGTGGATTAGAGGGAAGATAGATATTAATCACAAGATACAAAAACTTTCTCAGCCTTTATTATACAACATAATTACTCTACTTACTAAGGATGTACTTCATTCTTGAGAAATAACAGGAGAGTGGATGTTAAATATTTTCACCACAAAATGATAAGCATTTGAAGAGATGCATGTGTTATTAGCTAGATTTATATGTTCTACAATGTATATGTTGTTAAAGGCACCATGCAGCATGCAATAAATATAAAATGATTTTATTCAGCAACTTAAAAATAATCTTGAAAGATAAAACCAATCATAGTGGTGCACACCTGTAATCCCAGTACTTAGGAAGCTAAAACAGGAAGATCAGAGAATCCAGGCCAGCCTCAGAAATTTGGCAAGACCCTGTTTCAAAAGAAAAAAGGCCATAGGTGTTGCTCAGAGGTAGAATGGCCCTGGGTTCAATCCCCAGTATAAAAATAAAATAAAAAAAGATAATATCAGATAAATTTATTAAAAAAAGATTGTACTACACATTTTAGCCAGGAAATTATGCAAGAAAAAGAAATAAAAGAATTCAAGAATTCAGGTATAAAAGGAAGAAACAAATTTATGCTCATTTACAGATGACATGATCTATGTAACAAACCCCAGGAAATCAATAAAAAAACTGTTAGTACTAATAAAAAAGTTCAACGACCATACAAAATACAAGATATATTAAATAATAATATATGTCCTGTTAACAATGAATAATAAACAAAATTTAACTAAACAATTTTTTTTTTTTTTTTGCGGTACCAGGGATTGAACCCAGGAGCGTTCTACCTCCGTGCTACACCCCCGACCCTATTTTTTATACTTTATTTTGAAACCGGGTCTCACAAAGTTTCAGAGGGCCTCACTAGGTAGAGAGAGAGAGAGAAAGAGAAAGAGAGAGACAGGGAGAGAGAAAGAGAGCTGAGGCTGGCCGCAAACCCAGATCCTCCGGTCTCTGCCTCCCAAAGTACTGGGATTACAAGCATGCACCACCATGCCCAGCTCTAAACAATTTTATTAATACAATTGTAGCATAATATTTATACTGAAGAGTGATTTCAGTTCCTTTGGCTATATAATGAGTAGTGGGATTTCTGGATCTAAGATATTTCTACTTTTCCATTTTCCATAATGGTGACAAAATTTACATTCTCACCTACAGTGTATAAGAATTCTCTTTTCTCCATTTCCCTACTGACATTTATCTCTTAGCTTTTTTGCAAGTCTTCATAGGGTTATTAGGTGATACCTTATTGTAGTTTTAATTTTTATTTCTTTGATAATTAATGATGTTGAAAACCTTTTTATATACCTGTTGTTCATTTTTATGCTTTATCTGGAAAAAATGTCTTTTGATTTTCTTTGCCCATTTTAAGAAATTGTTGAAATTAACTAAAGATGTAAATAAATGGAAAGACAGACATCTCCTGTTCATCTCAAGTTCATTGAAAAACAATATTGTTAAATGACAGAATTTCCAAATTGGTTAATTCAAAGCCATTGCTATCAAAACTTTAATTTTTGTCAAGAAATTTAGAGATAATATTGAAATTCATGTGGAAATGTAATAAAAATAAAGAAGAATGACCAAATCCATCTTGAGAAAATAGACAAAGTTATAGAATGCATATATTCCAATTTCAGAACTTACTATAAAACTACAGTAATGAACTAGTGTAGTACTGACATTAATATATCAATGGAGTAGAATTGAGAGTAAAGAAATAAACTAATATTTATTATACATAATCTTCAAGAAAGATGCTCATTTAGTGAAGTAATAGTCTACTCAAACAGCTAACTATTCACATTCACCTGAATACATTTCAACCCCTATCTCACACCATGCTTTTAAAATTCAAAGTAAATATATGGAACTAAACATAAGCACTAAAATACTAAGAAAATAATAGAGGAGTAAATATCTGTTACCCTGGTTTAGGAAATAATTTCTTAGACATGAAAACAAAGGCATGAATGACAAAAAAAATTGGTAAATTATGCAAGATCCAAATTAAAAATATTTGTGCTGCAATGTGTACAATCAAGAAACTGAAAGTATAGTCAGACTAGAAGAAAATATTGGTAAATATAGTAGATCCTACAGATTGATTACAGAATATACAAATAACACTATAATTGAACAATAAGCAGACAAATGATTCAATTTTTTAAAGTACACAGAATAATAATATACATATATTCAAAGAGGATATGTAAATGCCCAATAGTCACATGGAAAGATGGTAGCATACTTAGAGCAACACAAATCAGAACATATCAAGATACTACCCCAGCCAGGTGTGGTGGCGCATGCTTGTAATCCCAGTACTTTGGGAGGCGGAGACCGGAGGATACGGGTTTGCAGCCAGCCTCAGCTCTTTCTCTCTCTCTCTCTCTCCCTGTTTCTCTCTCTCTCTCTCTCTCTCTCTCTCTACTTAGGCCCTCTGCAACTTCGTGAGACCCGATTTAAAAATAAAGTATAAAAAAATAGGGCCAGGGGTGTAGCGCGGAGGTAGAACGTCCCTGGGTTCAATCCCCGGTACTGCAAAAAAAAAAAAAAAGATACTACCCCATACTCACAAAAAAGGCTATAAGAAAAAATACAAAAAATAACAGGTGTTTGTAAACATGTAAAAAAAAAAGAATATCTATGCATGCCTGTTAAAATATAAAATTACAGCCAGGCATGGTAGCACACTCTTGTAATCCCAGTACTTGGGGGGCTGAGACCGGAGGATCTGGGTTCACGGCCAGCCTCAGCTACTTGGTGAGGCCCTCTACAACTTGGTGGGAATCTGTTTCAAAATAAAGAACAAAAAAATAGAGCTAGGGGGTATAGCTTGGAGGTAGAATGCCCCTGGGTTCAATCCCCAGTACCGCAAAAAAAAAAAAAAGAAATATAAAATTACACAAGTACTTTGAAAACCAGTTAAGCACAGTTACCACATAACCTAGTAACATATACCCAAGAGAAGTAAAAATATGTCTGCACAAAAACTTGCCATGAGCCATCTTAGCAGGACCTTACCGGCGACTACCAGCATTGTGGCTTCCACTCAAGACAAACAGAGATGCCAGTGACCTGTTGTGAATCCAGCAACTGCAGAATAGCAGCAGTGAAGGCAAGCAGCAACTAGCTCCATGTGTGACACAGACCCGAACTGCTGTTTTGGCAGAAGCAGCAACGGCGCCATCTTGGTCAGATTGCACTGGTGGCTACTGGCATTGTGGCTTTTGCAGGCCACCAATAAAGAAAACAGGGATCTTTTCTAAAACCAGCACTGCAGAGCATCAGCGACAAAAGCGAGCAGCAGTTCGATCCACGCTCGGCAGAGTCCCCAGTGCCCAGAGGCCTAACCAGAACCTGCGGCAGCAGCTGAGCCCCCCCCCCCCGAGATTAAAAGCAGTGCTCAACAAGATCATAAAGAGAAACACGAGGCCAGGGCCCCTTGTTGGTGACACTTGCCATAGGTGTAGACAGAGAGAGACACAGGGACATCCCAAGTGGAAACCACAGAGAACAACATTTGCAGTGACAGGGGTAATAGTGCCACAGGTCGCTTGCACAGGTAGTGAGAAGCACCAAGTAAGGGTCCCAATCACTGAAGGAGACCAAGAATTGGGCCTGCAAATGGACATTGTACCAACCGAGTGAGAATAATCATTCAGTAAAGGCTATTCACCTTTAAGGCTCACCAAGTAGCAACTATCTAACTCCAGAATAAGAAACTATAAAGGGAGAGAGATTAGACATAGGAAACCTACAGAGTGAGAGAGAGAGAGCTACCAAAAGCAACAAAGGTATAAACATAAAAAAACTAAAATCATGAAAAGGAAGAATAGCAAAGAAACAATGAGCTTCCACAACCCCACAACAACAGAACTCGCCAACACAGAAGTGCAAAGATTGCCAGAAGGACAATTAGTACTTTAATAGTAGAAATGATACAGAATTTCCAAAAAGAATTCAGAGAGAGCCTGAAAGGAATGAAGGATCAAATAAACAAAGAATCTGACACCCTGAACAGGAATCAAAAAGAAGCTCTGAAGGAAGTGAAGGATACAATAATGGAAATGAAGGCATCAATACAGACCATCAACAATGGACTAGACAACATGGAAAACAGAATCTCGCTCTTAGAAAATGACCTCTCCAAAAACAAAAACATAGTATATAAATTAGAGAAAATAATTCAACAGCATGAATTGGACATTGAAGGGATCTCAGCCAGTCTTAAGAGAGCAAACCTAAGAATAATAGGCATAGAAGAGGGAATAGAAGCTGAAACCAAAGGACTCAATAATCTCTTCAGAGAAGTAATATTAGAAAAATTTCCAAACATAGACAAAAAGGTCAAGACACAGGTACAGGAAACATATAGAACCCCTAATACACAAGATTAGAGAAGAGGTTCACCACACCACAAAATAATCAAATTGACTAATGCAGAGGCCAAGGAGACAATCTTAAAGGCAGTGAGAGTAACAGACCAAGTAACATTCAGAGGCAAACCAATAAGAATAAGAATCACTCCTGACCTTCCAAACCAAGGCATGAAAGCCAGGAGTCTTGGGTCCGGCCCAAGAGTGACGCAAACTGGGCAGGGGGGTGAGCATCGGACGACCCGGACCTTCACTCCTCCGGACCGGAAGCCATGTCTGGCATGGACTCGTTTATTAGAAAGCACACCTCTCTTTTATAGTGGGGGCGGTACAGGAACTTCGCAATGAGCAGGATGTGACACCACGCTTTCCTGGGGACCTCTCATAGGTAAAGGCACCTGTCGTCTATGAGTACGGAACCAATCACAGCCCTCCTTAGGTCACTTCCGGAACCACCTGCGGAAGGTCCCCCTGAGGAATTCGCCAGCGCCATCTTTGCCATTAATATGCTGAATTACTGCCACGTGGGAGAGGCCCGGTACTACAGAGCAGGCTTCTGCCAGTCCACCAGGCCCTTTCATGGCACTGGGTAGAGGGCCCAGCACAGGAGGGCCTGGAGTGACATAATCCACTCGCTGGAAGAAAACTTTCAGCCAAGATTTAACTACCCAGCAAAGAGATCTATCAAACTTGATGGGGAAATAAAAACCTTCCATGACAAACTTCAGAAGCTGAAAGACTTTATGTCTTCCAAACCAGCACTAGAGAAAATACTCAAAAAGATTAATTACAAGGAAGAAATAATAATGAAATGCCAGAACCAGAGATACAGTGATTTCCATCAAAAAAATAACTAGGCAAAGAACAAACACTACCTCAAACAGAAACTAAAACTCAAAATGTTAGGAATTAAAATCCATCTCTCAATAATCACGCTGAATATAAATGACCCCACTCCCCAATCAAAAGACATAAGGTGGCAAAATGGATTAAAAATCACAATCCATCTATATGCTGCCTGCAAGAAACACACCTTACAAGTAAAGATACACACAAACTAAAGGTGAAGGGATGGAGCAAGGTAATCCAAGCTAATGGAACTCAAAAACAAGGAGGAGTATCAATTATGGTATCAGACAAATTAGACTTCAAACCTAAACTTATCAGAAGAGACAAAGAAGGTCACTTCTTACTGGTAAAAGACACAATCCAGCAAGAAGATATAACAATAGTCAACATTTATGCCCCAAACATAGGTGCAACCACTTTCATAAAGGAAATTCTTCGTGACATTAAATCACACATACATACTGATACAATAATATTTGGGAGACCTCAACACCCTTCTTACACCACTAGATCAATCTTCAAGACAAAAGGTCTGTAAAGACACCTCAGACCTAAGGAACACCATAAACGAAATGGACCTAGTTGACACATACAGAATATTCCACTCAACTACAGCTGGATTCACATTTTTTTCAGCTGCTCATGGAACCTTCTCTAAAATAGAACATATCCTAGGCCACAAAGTGAGTACTAGCAAGTTCAAAAAATGTGACATAATCCCCGATGTCTTTTCAGACCATAATGGAATGAAACTAGACATCAACTATAGGAAGACTCAGAGAAACCTCATATATACGTGGAGACTGAACACCGCACTGCTGAATGAGGAATGGGTCAGATAAGAAATAAGGGGAGAAATTAAGACATTCCTAGAAACAACCTAAAACAGAGACACAACATATCAAAATCTCTGGGACACCCTGAAGGAGGTATTAAGAGGAAAATTCATAGCACTGAGTGCCCACATAAGAAGAACAGAAAATCACCAAATAAATAACCTAATGACACACCTCAAGGCCCTTGAAAACCAGGAAAAGTCTAACCCCAAAGCCAGTAGAAGACAGGAAATTATTAAAATCAGAGCAGAAATCAATGAAGTAGAGAATAAAAAAAACAATACAAAAAATCAAAAAAACCAAAAGCTGGTTCCTTGAAAAAATAAGCAAGATAGATAAACCACTAGCCAACCTAACCAAAAGAAAGAGAGAATCAACCCAAATTACTAAAATAAAAGGTAAAAAGCTCAAGAAAAGAAAACTACAGATCTATATCATTGATGAACTTAGACGCAAAACTTCTAAACAAAATAATAGCAATGTGCATTCAAGACCACATTACGAAAATCATACATCATAACCAAATCGGGTTCATCCCAGGAATGCAAGGCTGGTTCAACATACGAAAAACAATCCATGTAATCCACTACATAAACAGAACTAAAGACAAAAATCACATGTTCATTTCAATAGATGCTGAAAAAGCATTTGACAAAATCCAACACCCATTCATGATAAGAACTCTGCAGAGAATCAGAATAGAAGGAACATACCTCAACATCATAAAGGCAATATACAATAGGCCCAAAGCCAACATCATACTGAATGGGGAAAAACTTTGAGAGTTCCCCTTAAAAACAGGAACAAGAGAAGGATGTCCACTGTCACCACTGCTTTTCAATATAGTACTTGAGATTCTAGCCAGAGCAATAAAGCAAGAGAAAGAAATAAAAGGAGCACAAATAGGAAAAGAGGAACTGAAACTATCTCTATTTGCAGATGACATGATATTATACTTAGAAGATCCAGCAAACTCAACTAAAAGGCTCATAGAACTTATCAACAAATTCAGCAAAGTGTCTGGATACAAAATCAATCTTAAAAAAGCAGAAGCTTTTCTGTATGCCAATCATAAATCCACTGAAAAAGAAATCCAGAAGACATTTCCACTCACAATATCCCCCAAAACAATAAAATACTTGGGAATAAACCTAACCAAAGAGGTAAAAGACCTCTACAAGGAAAATTTTAAGACATTGGAAAAAGAAATTGAAGAAGATCTTAGAAGATGTAAAGATCTCCCATGCTCTTGGGTAGGCAGAATAAATATCATCAAAATGGCCATTCTTCCAAAAGTGATCTACAGATTCAATGCAATACCCATTAAATTACCAAAGTCATTCTTCACTGACATAGAAAACTCTGTTTTTAAATTCACTTGGAACAACAAAAAAGCCAGAATAGCCAAAGTAGTTCTCAGCAAAAAGAACCATGCAGGGGGCATCACAATACCTGACTTCAAACTATACTACAAAGCCATAGTAATAAAAACAGCATGGTATTGGCACAAAATTAGACACATAGACCAATGGAGCAAAATAGAAGACTTTGAAACAAATCCAGACACGTACAATCAATTGATTTTTGACAAAGGCGGCTAAAATCATCCACTGGAAAAAAAAGATAGCCTCTTCAACAAATGGTGCTGGCAAAACTGGCTAACCATATGCAGTTAACCATATGAAACCATAGAAATAAACCCCACTTTCTCACCTAGTACAAGAGTCAATTCAAGATGGATCAAAGACCTAGAAATCAGACCAGAGACCTTGCAGCTACTTGAAAAGAACATAGGTCCAACACTTCAGCACATAGGCACAGGTAAAGACTTCCTCAATAAGACCCCAAAGGCACAGGAAATTAAAATGTGGATCAATAAGTGGGACTGCATTAAACTGAAGAGCTTTTGTGTAGCAAAGGAAACAATCAACAACCTCAACAGAGAGCCGACTCAATGGGAGAAGATTTTTGCCAGCTATTCCTCTGAAAGAGGTCTAATATCTAGAATATAAAGAGAGCTTAAAAAAATCACCACTAAAAAAACAAATAACCCAATCAAAAAATGGGTTATTTGAACCCATTTAGTTCATCAAAAAATGAACTAAATAGACACTTCACAGAAAAAGAAATACAAATGGCCAAAAAATGTATGAAAAAATGTTCAACATCATTAGCAATCAGAGAGATGTAAATCAAAACTACCCTGAGATTTCACCTAACCCCAATTAGAATGGCAATCATTAAAAACACAAACAACAACAAATGCTGGTGAGGATGTGGAGCAGTAGGAACTCTACTACACTGTTTTTGGGTTTGCAAATTAGTGCAACCACTTTGGAAAACAGTGTGGAGGATCCTCAGAAGACTGGGAATGAACCTACCATGTGACCCAGCAATATCACTTCTAGGCATCTACCCAAAAGGACTGAAACCAAACTACCATACTAATGCATGTGTATCTATGTTTATGGCTGCACAATTCACAATTGTCAAACTTTGGAACCAGCCAGGATGCCCATCAACTAATGAATGGATTACAAAACTATGGGATATGTACACAATGGAATTTTACGCAGCCATAAAGAAGAACAAAATTACATCATTTACAGGGAAATGGAGGGAACTGGAGAACATTATGCTAAGTGAGATTAGTCAGTCACAAAGAGTGAAAAGTTGGATGTTCTCCCTAATATGTGGAAGCTGGGGAGAATGGGACTTAGAAGGGACTCCAGACAA
>PVJS01017358.1:0-36267 GCA_004027185.1 Glis glis
CCCGGTTTCAAAATAAAGTATAAAAAAATAGGGCTGGGGGTGTAGCGCTGAGGTAGAACGCCCCTGGGTTCAATCACCGGTACGGCAAAAAAAAAAAAAAAAAATAGAAATTGATATGTATTCCCTTTAGTATTTAATAACAGTGGAAGGGAACCTTACATTATGACTATTTTCACCTTTATATAAAAAAATCTTTTCATTTCCTGTAATAGAATATGTGTCGTTGGTACATAGTAAAAGTTCACTTAGCCATAAAATCCCTTCATGATTGGTTGTTGCTGCGACTGCATTAAACTATGTATAAAATTGTTATCCTAGGCCCAGATCTCAAATGGCACTCAAATACAAGGTAGTTGTTAGAGGTCATTAATATGCATACAGTCTCTAGATTCTGTTTGAAAACTATTACATGATTCAGTGATGTAGATTATTACGGTGAAAATATTTTGATGCTACTTTTTGTTTGAGATAACTGTTAAACAGGAAACTTTTATATTCATTATCTGCAACTGTATGTACTTTCCTTTTGATTTGGAATATACATGTTCATTTAAAGTTCAAGGTGCTTGTCTATTTATAGTTTTTTTTCCTCAAGGCCATATAAGCCAGAGGGAACATCCAAGAGTAAGGGGGAAAATCCCAATCTTTAAGGATATAGAGTTTTGAGACCACAAGGCCTTCACTCAGCTTCTTTTCTTCCCAGCTACCTGCTGTCTTCTGTGCTTTCCTCGGTGGCAGTTTATGTAGCTTATTGAGATCCCATTGTCCACAAACTAATTTCCCCAAACAGAGCCCAGATTGCACAGTTCTCTTTTTTCCACGTGGAGTTCCTTGTGCTTCTCCCACCCAGTTTTCTGACTATCTTTATTGAGACTTAGACCTTTGTTCCCTTAGAGCTTTTAAGTCCCAAAGTCCTTTTCACCATTCTAAAAGAAGGCCTACAGGTCCTACTGGAAAGTAATTGTTGTTTACCACTGTGATACAGTGATTTAAAAAACCGTAAAAAGTCTTAGGGACTGACTCAGTATAATTTTTTGTCTTAAAACTTGATAGCTATGGTGGTTGAACAATTACAGTTTAATGTATTATATTAATTCACAAATGCTATTACAGGAAATGTTAGAACTGCTATAAATTTGTGTTTTTTATTAGCAATCAAGATTAACACAGATAGAAGAGGGAGAAAGGAGAGGTAGAGGGGGCCGGGGGGAGGAGCTCACCAAGTGCTATATGCATGTATGCCTATATCTCACTGATCTTCATTATGAAGTATGATTACAATGAACCAATAAAATTATATTAAAATTTTTAATAGAGAAAATAATTATATATAGAAAATGAATAGCTTCGTCAGTTCTATCTTGATGCATAATTGACTGCTTTTAGAAATATGTTCAAAGGGGAGGGATTCCCATTGCAAATGTCCATGACCTAATAAATCTAGCTGTGTTGTTCATATATAGCCAATTTAATGTTGCACTGAGAAAAAAAAAAAGATTAAGACAGATAAAAGGTGGGAAGAGCTAGGACTTGAACATAGATCTTCAGTCCCCTAGGTTCATACTCTTTCTAACAGGATGAAAGTTATGTTGTTGTGATTCTTCTGCAAAATTAGAGAGCACTTATGGAATAGGGCGGTTATTTATAGAGGCAATCAGATGTGATAGAAATTCTATCTCCTAATTCTTAGCTATATATTTCTTCTAACATTTTTTAATGAAAAGTATTGAGGCAGAGAAGTTACAGCCAGAATTAATATACCCACCACTTAAAAATTGCTGTTAATGTTTTGCCATGTGTTCTTTTATCACATTTTGGACTCTAGCTATGGAATTTTGATGTCTTTTTTCTTTACTGTGGTTTAGTTTTCCCATCTGTAAAATGTGAATAAATAACACTTATAGGGTTCTTTCAGGATTACCCAAGACAGCATTTATAATTAATTATGAAAATACTTGGAATAGGATAATTTATAAAATCAATGAAAATGTTCCCCATGTGTTCAATTCTCCTTTCAGTAAAGGGAATAGAATGTACTTCAGGGAAAATCTCCCAGGAGTTGTGCTTATATTCTTCATCAGAGATAGAACTTTCCATATAGAAAAATGATTCTATTCTGAATGATTGATATTTTCTTCAGGTTCTTTAGGTTAACAAAAACTCACTTAACTTCTTCAGAGCCCTTGGAATGTCCATATTGTAGTGACTCTTTTCCAGCCTTGAGGATTCACCAATTCCATGATGAATATTCAAAAATCATTGACTCTGAAAAGTCGGTGCACTACTTGCAGTGACATAGGGTTCTTTCTGGTCAGCATTAGATGTTGGATACACTAACTCCTAAAATCAGTATTTCATCAGGCCAGATGTTAATTCAGTTTGGCTTCTCACACTAATAGTACTTTATGTTGTTTCCTTCTCCCACAGAACCACCAGAAATACTGCACCTAAGAACATGCATTAAGAAAAACTTTTAAATTTTTCTGTTGAAAATGCTTTTAATATATTTGTAGCTTATAAAGCAAAGCAAAAGTCTCTAAAAAGAGATAACTTTAAGGTAAACTAAAGTGGCACTGATTAGAGAAGTTTAGTCAAAACAAGGGGTTGTTAAGAAAGAAAAGGGGTGCTGTGTTCAGTGGTGCATACCTGTAATCTCAGCTGCCGTGGAGGCTGAGGGCAGGGCTGCAAGTTCAAGGCCTATCTGGGCAATATCTCAAAAGAAAGTGGAAAGAACCTGGGATCTAGGTTGGAGGCAGAGTGCTCAATCACCAGCACCAAAAAAGGGGGGATAATGTTGAGAATAGGGAAGCAGAGTTAATTCAGGATAGTGAGTTAATTTCTTATATAACAGATTGTAATATGGTTGCATGGGTTATTTATAGGTAGTAAAGATGAGAAAATTGTATGACTTAATCTTTAAAATTCTGAGTTGAAGGGAAGACCTGAAAGAATAAGGATTAAAATATTTTAAAAAGCAAATTGAGTTCATACATAACACCACAGGTATTAAAATATATAAAAGAAAATCTCTGAGTGTCACCTCTGACATTTAACTCTATGGTCTTTGATTTTCTTATTCATAAAACTAGAAGGTTGATAAAGTGATATCTTCAACTTAAATATCAGTTTGGAAATTAGATAAAGGAAGGCTTGAAATTATAACTAGAAATACATCAAAAGACTTTGCTGCAAAAGAATTGTATTTTTCTCCTGTTTTAATATATATATATATATATATATATATATATATATATACTGTATTGAGTTTAGAGAAATCATAGCCAAATAAACTTTTCCTTTTTTTGTCCTTTTTTTTTCAGTACTGTGGATTCAGTCCTGGGGCAGTCAACTACCAAGCTACACCTCCCACCCTTTTTTTTTATTTTTTTGAAACAGGGTATGGCTACATTGCTGAGGCTGATCTCAAACTTGCCATTCTCCTGTCTTTGCCTCCCAAGTACTGAGATTACAGATATGCACCACCACATCTGGTAACTTTTCCTTTTTAGAAGCTGCTCAGGTATTTTTCACAGTGATGGACAGCTCACATAGTACTTATCTAGTACCTTTCCAAGTGTTTTGCATGAATTTGCCACTCAGAAAATATCTATTGTGCCGGGCGTGGTGGCGCACACTTGTAATCCCAGTACTTTGGGAGGCGGAGATCGGAGGATCCGGGTTCGCGGCCAGCCTCAGCTCACTCTCTCTCTCCCTGTCTCTCTCTCTCTCTCTCTCTCTACTTAGTGGGGCCCTCCGCAACTTCGTGAGACCCAGTTTCAAAATAAAGTATAAAAAATAGGGCCGGGGGTGTAGTGCGGAGGTAGAACGCCCCTGTGTTCAATTCCCGGTACCGCAAAAAAAAAAAAAAAAGAAAATATCGATTGAATTGGATCAAGTATCTAATGGAAAACATTGAACACTAAATCATTCTAAGATGCTCCCCAATAAGTAACTTTAGAATATAAGCTAGAATATATAGCAATTGCTCCTTTTACTTTATTCAAATTAAAGCCCATATTTATTGATCAGCTGACTATGACTTCATGGAAGTATTCATTAAGATCTGCATATCTTCAGGTTTAAAGATGGTTAACTTATGAAAGATCATTGAATAAGAAGTTATATTGTCATTGAAATTTTATTTACTCTAGCATCAAGGTTATTTTGTGACTTTTACCTATCTTTCAAAGCACAATAAACAGATATTTATCTCCTGACTTTTAGTCAGATGATTGTAAATGGGCATTGAGGGACTATTTTTTTCAGATTCTTTGACTGAATTTTTGTTGGCTGTGAGCCAAGCCATTCTTACCTCTTTAATATTCTTAGTAATTGGTCCACTTAGTGCTATTATGATCTTTTTGTTCTACATTTGGAGAAAGGAGCAGACGTTGAAATTATCTCCAATTTTATTTGTCAGATTTCATCACTATTACAAAATATATTACTAGTCTTGGAGGGTGGGTTGTTTTTTAAGGGCTCTTCATCAAATCTTATTGTGCCTGCCTAGACATGACTCATCACTTCTGTGGTCCTCTCTCTACTAAACTGAAGCAAAAATCTCAGTCTCTGGTGTATGTTCCATCATGTCCTGAGGGTGCAATATCATCTTTTTATCATCACACATTGAACTTTCTCAAAAAACATTTATAGCTATTGTGTTAATTATTTGATTCTCAGAACACACAATGAAACTGAGAATTAAATGATAAATAAATGATAAGACAGTTAAATGAGTTCATTATGGTTTGGACATATAATGTCCCCTGGAAAATTCATGTATTGTCAATGCAAGATATTCAGAGGTGAAGTAATTTAATCCTGAGGGTTCTAATATCATCAATGGATAAATCCATTGATGGACTAATAATTTGGATGTATATAATAGGTGGTAATTCAAGGGGGTAGGGTGTGGTTAGAGGTCTTGGGTCACTATGGGAGTGGCCTTGGGAATTGTATGAACTGCTAACTGCCTCCCCTCTCTGCTTCGAGCCTCCATGATATGGAAGCAGTGTTCCTCTGTGGAATCCTACCGCCACCATTTATGCTTCAGAATTAGCCCTATGGACTGAAACCTCTGAAATCATGAGTCCCAATAAACCTTTCCTCCTCTAAGTTGTTTTTGTCCAGTATTTTGGTCACAGTTATGGGAAAGCTGACTAAAATAGAGTTATTTAAGTTTAGTGGTAGAAATCAGTTCTCCTGATGACTGGGCTATTTCCTGTTGCTATAATGATAGGCTGCTGTTCCTTGAAAGAACATAATCTCTTTTTTCTAGAAAAAAATGGTTTTATCAGGTCTACTATGTAGTTATTTTTAAGCTATCTTAAAGGGATGTTGGAAAACAAATAGTGCTCAGGAGAAAACAACTTAAATGTTATTTAAGTTTGTATAGTTTCTCTTTCATGCCTCTTTTTTTTCTTAAGGGATATAATTAGTATACTAAGATATTAGTAATTCATTTTATTACTACTTTTATTTCTATAGTTAATATAACTTTTAGTGAAGTATATGTATATCAAAATGACACCATGAAAGATAAAGAACTAGTGAAAAATAACTAGTAAAAAGTTTAGGCTGGGCGTGGTGGCGCACGTTTGTAATCCCAGTACTTTGGGAGGCGGAGACGGGAGGATCCGGGTTCGTGGCCAACCTCAGCGCGCATGCGCACGCGCGCATGATCGATCTATCTCTCTCTCTCTTTCCTCTCTCCTCTGTCTCTCTCTCGCTCTCTCTCTCTCTCTACCTAGTGAGGCCCTCTGCAACTTCGTGGGACCCGGTTTCAAAAATAAAGCATAAAAAAAATAGGGCCGGGCGTGTAGCGTGGAGGTAGAACGCCCCTGCTTTCAATCCCTGGTACCGCAAAAAAAAAAAAAAAGTTTATAGCATTATCTATATGGGATAATTTCTCTTTACATGACCAACTTGTAATGAAGTTTACATAAATCATTTAAGGCAAGGTATATTTCAGAGTATAAAATAAGTAAAAGTTATGTGTGGTGTTCAAGTTATTCAACCTGTTGATCCCACTTCCTGGTATTATGACCTACCTAGATACACACTAATCTGATAAACATGTTTTAAAAACTTGTATGATATAATATTTTAGTTCTAGAATTTAAAAAATTTTAAAGACTGACTAAAAAATTAAGCATATGTAAATATAATTAAAATAGTGATGAATTTTTAAAAGTTTAGCTTTTTTCCAAATATCTCAGAACTCAGTAGAAACAAAGTTCTGTTGTAGTTCTATTGTGCATAGGGTATCTCACCTCACTTTTACATCATGTAAACAACTCCATCTGTGGTCATATCCACAGTAATAATCTTGCTAGAAGATGCCACCAGATGGAGATTAAAGGAGAGATGTGTGCAAGTTCCAAAGAGTAAATGACTAGTAGAGAGCTGGGTAGAATATTTAATTTCATGAATCTTTATCAGGAAGAGAGCTTAACAAATCAGTACTAACTTTTTAGATTTAATAATTTTTCAGATAAACCTTAATTCAGGTTGGTAATGCTCCAAGAGCAATCCTCACCTAGAGAACAGGTTGTAATCTAGTGTTACTGCTGTATTTTAAAACTTCCTCATCACCATTGCATTGTGTTAAAATGATTTGTATCCATACTTTTCCCTCTATACAGGAATTTGATGATGCAGACAAGTAGCAATATCATCACAGATGTTCCTTCATAGGGAGAGACAGCTGCGTTCATCAACAGGTAGTATACACCATGAAGAACTCAATTCAAACCGACGAAATCTAATTAAGACATTATAAGATGTCTTTCTTTCCTTCACACTTGTACACACATCTCATAGATGAGTAAAAACAAAACTAAATCGACATCAGGCATTTTACATGTTTATCTCTATTCACAAGTCAATATACTTATAAATTACAATTAAAGGTATTTCATTGTTACAATTTTTTAAAAATAGAGAATTCATGTATTTGTTACAGAGGTCCTCTTTCTCCAGGTCTTTGACTCAAAATTCAGTATTTTAATTCAGTACTTCTGGATAATTTTTGGCTGAAGACAACAAGGTTATTGGATATTGCTTATTATGAAGTTTGATCCCTTCCATCTCAGAATGTTCCCATAATGTTCTGTTTCCCTAAAGCAGAACATTTCAATGACAACCTATTGAGAGTCCAAGAAAATTACCTACTGTCTCACTAATACATATATGTGTTGCTTACATCAGGATGATTCTAGTCATGTGACTGTTTACAAATTTTATCATACACATTTTTCTCATTTTGTTACAGCTGTTCATTCACTCTTGTAGGGATGAGAGACCTGCAGACTACATTCCCAAACTCCATTTTCAGCTGGCCTCCTCATACATTTGTTAAGATGAGACACATCGGATCAGAGAGACAGAAGTAACCATTTTGTTTCTAGAAGTCCCATTTGAGCATGCAATCACTTGCTGCTCAGCACCTCTCCCATAGTTTTGTATGAGCCATGCTATATCTTTAGCAACACTGCAGTTAGGTCAAACATGTTGGTTCAAGTCCAGATATTGAGATGACCTCCTCTTCCCTAAGATTCATTTGTCTTCTCAACTGTTTTCCGAAGACCACCCCCTTTTCTTTTTATTCCTTCCATCCTTAATGGCATATATGTACTCAGTTTCCTGAACTAAATTTTTCTCTCTTTGGAATACCTAGATATCTATTTTCTTAGGTGGACTCTAGTAAAAACATGGTGGGAAGTAGTGCAAGGGAATTGATCTCTAAATATGGAAATTTGGGGGGTTGGTTCTGACTTGACTTGGTTTGAACTTTGTAATAACTTCATTACCAGTAGGAATGGGATACTTCAATATATTCAGTAACAGAAAAGTTATTGAGACAATACTTGATGTTTGCAATTAACTTTTATTAGGGAAAATAATTACAGATATTACATTTAATTCTTTAATCCTCTTGAAATTAATTTTTATATATGGCATAAATTGAGGATCTAATTTTATTATTTTGTGTCAGGATATACAGTTTTCACAACACGAGTTTATGCAACAATTTTGTATATTGTTGCATAAATGGTCAAAACAAAGAGAATAACAAGTGAATAATTACTGAGCTTACATTGGAACCTTACTAATGTTTCAGAGCATGGATACCTACTACAGTCAATTATAGCTGTGTTCACAAGAGTTCTCCACATTTATGTGATACATTAAAAGAAGCTCATTAGCAGTCCTTGTATTAGGCATCACTATGCATAAACTACTTCAGAATATATAGAGAGTGGCTATAAAATAATTTGGTCCAAAGTAAGTGGATTTCCTCATACAAAACATTTAGGAACTTTAATTTTGTCCGAAAATTATCTAAATACAAATATGCTATAATCAGTAATTAAAATTCTTAATAATTTCCATCTCTTAGAAACAATGAAAAATACTAATTACTAAATACTCTGTTTATAGCAAACAGTTGTATAAAATGACTGCATCTCAGGAGACCCTTCATTTCAATGTTCTGATGTTTTAATTAATGTTTTATTTTCAAGGTAGTGTGCCTGTGTCAGTAAAATAGATTATATAGTAGCAGCTAGTTTTACCCATGTAGGAAAATTGAATATAATTTGTATTCAATGTGCAGAAGAATTCTGTGTCCTGCACAATATAGATTATAGACACCAGAGTATGAATATTTGAAGAAAATTTTCTAATTATTCAAACTGCTGATTGAGAATCTTTGGTGGAAAATCTGAAGCAATATGTCTACTTCATCCAAGCATGGTCTTTGGTACCACAAAGTGAAGTAGGTCTAAATCCTAATCTGTCACTTCCTAAGTCAATTATATCAGTGTGTCAAACGTTTTGTACACATTGGAAGAATTTTCAAATGATGAGTCCTTGACTTGAGTGGTTTTATCTCTTAATAATTCAATCTACAATCATGCATGTATAGTACAAAAACTCTTGCATGTGATACAACCTTCTTTAAACTGTGCTATCCTTTGTCTTAAATTACTAAAAGTCAAAGAAGCTTTCAGACTCACAGTGGTGGTAAGTCTGCCATCTGTTCAGTTTCTAGGTTGTGCTGAAAATAAATGGTAACCCAATCATGTTATATTTTCTGCAAAGGATTTTCATGGAAATGCTAGATTTCTGTAAAGGACTCTTATGAGGAAGAATGCAATCTAAAGCATTCTGTTTCTAGCTTTGATATTTTATTATGAAAAATTCAGACCATTTTAAGACACCTACTAACATTTGCTATACTAAGTACCTTCTTGCCTGAAAATATAAGGTCAAGGACATTTCTCAACTGATATCTTGCTTACAATTCTTCTTAGTTTAGTCAATAGTGACTTCTTATTAGGATCCAATCAAATTCATTTATCTTTGAATTGTTTAAAAATATTATAACTGGGGTCCTCATCTTTCCTACATTTTATCCTTTCACCTAAGATGTTTACTTTCCTCTGTTATAAGTCTGAGGAAAGATGCTGTTCAAAGTCTCCATTTTTTTTTTTTTAGTACTGGGGATTGAACCCAGGAACATTCTACCTCAAAACTATTTCCCCAGCCCTTTATAATTTTATTTTGAAACAGGGTATTGTTAAGTTGCTGAGAGCCGTGCTAAATTTCTGAGTCTAACCTCAAACCTGTGATCCTCCTATGTAAGTCTCCCAAGTACTGGAGTAATAGATGTGCACCACCACACTCTGCTAAAAGTCTCATAATTTTTAATTAAGAGGGGTAGACTTCATTATTGGGGTTGTAGTACTCTCCTAGCACCATGAACACTTTATGAATAAGATCAGTTAGTTACCATCTTTATTTTTTCTAACTATTCTGATTAGGTTAATTTTCATTGAATTCTACAACTTTCCTACTAAAAATTGGTAACAGAATTGTAGTAAGGAGTCAGGTGACTGGGTTTCTAACTTTAGTTTTAATTGCCTTGTAATATTCAAATTACATAAATATTTTGGATGGGAAGTACTTAGTCTCTGTTGGAATTTGGAGTAGTAATTTATGCTTCCTCTGATAAGGATATGAATATAATAGAAACTCAAGTCTTTATGTTATTGCACTGCAAAAATGTCTTTGGAAAGCTTTATTTTCCATAAATAACTCAGTACTAGATATAATTTAAAAAGTTTCATGAACACATCTAGGATCAGTAGACAATAAGTCACTTCATCATGCAGTGTTATTGTGGACTGATTGTGTCCCCTCAGAATTCATAAGTTGAGCCCTTAGCCCTAACTTGGTGGTGTTTGGCAATAGGGCCTTTGGAAAGTCAAGTAAGACAAACTGTGATCATAAAGTTAAATTCCAAACCCAGTGGGGTCAGTGTCCTTTTTAGAAGAGAAAGAGACACTTAACATCTCCCTCTTTTTCTCACTTATGTCAGGACATATTGAGAAAGGTAGCCACATACAAGACAGGAAAAGGACCTACACCAGAATTCAACCCTGAATTTGATACTGATAGCACCTTGATCTGAGACTTCTAGCCTCCAAAACGGAGAGAAACAAATTTTGGTTGTTTAAGTCATCCAGTTATGTGCTGTTTTGTCATGGAAGCCTGAGAAGACTACGATAAGTACTAGACTTTTCAATGCCTGATATGGAGATGCATGCCTCTAATCCTGGTACTTGGGAGGCTGAGATAGGAAGATCTCAGGTTTGAGACCAGCACACAATAACTTAGGTAACTTAGTGAAACCCTGTTTCAAAATGATTTAAAAAATATGAAAAAGTGCTGGGGGCACTAAGTTCAATCCTCTGTCTCACACAAATACATAATAAAATATATAAATAAGTAAAAATAAATAAAAAAGAAGACAAATACACTTTGTGTATGTATATATAACTTTGGCATCAGAAATACAGAAGTGAATTTTTTAATTCCACTTTTGCTTTCATAGAGAACATCTTTGTGCTGTTTGAGTTATATTTCATCAGAAACCAATTATGATTCCTTTCATTAATATACAACCAACACTTTTTATATGGTATTATTGTCTTTAATTTCTCATTGCTATAAAAGTTAACACTATATCAGAATTTGGCTTAAAGGATGGCCAAATATGACACAACATAGCATGGATTATATCCTAAGTCCTTTATATAAAATTTATTCAAGACCTGGTTTTCCATATCTATAGTATTGTGAATTATAACCACCATCCAGCTCCTGCATTTTCATTGACATATTATTTTTAAAGATAAAATAATACTTTGAGACCATGTTTACTCACATTTGAATTTGAATTTCAAAATAAATGCTATGCAAATAGAATAATTAGAAAACAATTCAGTTTTTCATGTGATAGTATGTTGTTTCATATAATTTTGAAGATCACTTTTAAAGTTGTCTTCAAAGGTAATTTGTTAGTCATACATAAATATTTATATCATTTATTTATTTTTCGACCTTTGTCTTATTTTCTTTTTTACTATCTGACTTTACCTTCTGTTCGTTTTTATGTTTTCTGCTGACAGTGACTTACAATTGAGAAAAATGGGAGATATTAGATTAGAGATAGACAAGTTTTGAGGTCAGACATCTAAGGGATTTTTATTGGTACATTGTAATCATACATCATGATGAAGTTCAGGGTGATAGAGGCATACATGCACACAGAACTCAGTGAGCTCTACCTCAGTTCCTACCCTGCTCCCTCTCTCTTCCTACTTTCCCCTGCTCAACACAGTGAATGGCTTTGATAAGTTTATGTATGTACATCATGCCCATTGAGGTGTTTTCCTCTTCAAGTCTTCCTTCCCCCTCCTATCTCCCTCAGTTAGGTCCCCTCCTTCACTCAACTAAGGTTCCTCCTCCACTGTCTGGAGTTCCTCCTGTGTCCCAATTTGTCCCTAGCTTCTGCATATGAGGGAGCACATCCAACCTTTCACTTTTTGTGACTGACTAATCTCACTTAGCATAATATTCTCCAGTTCCATCCGTTTCCCTGCAAATAACATAATTTTGTTCTTCTTTGTTCTTCTTAATAGCAGTATTTGTGATGACAAAAAAGGGAGAGCAAGCTAGCAAGCAGAGGATTTTCAATAATAAAATAAGCGAATGATTTTTAATAATTTATGATACAGGCTGACTAGAATTCCATTGTGTATATATCCCATAATTTTGTAATCCATTCATCTATTGATAGACATCTCAGCTGGTTCCATAGTTGGGCAATTATGACTTGTGCAGCTATCAACATAAATATGTACACATTACTATGGCAGTCTGGTTTCAATGCTTTGGGTTGATACCCAGGAGTGGTTTAGCTGGGTCATATCGTAGGTTCATTCCCATTCTTCTGAGGACCCTGCACACTGTTTCCTAAAGTGGTAGCACTAATTTGCAATCCCACCAACAACGTTCCTACTCCTCCACATCCTCACCAGCATTTATTATTGTTTGTGTTTTTAATGATTGTCATTCTAATTATGTGAAATCTCAGGGAAGTTTTGATTTGCATCTCTCTACTAATGATGTTGAACATTTTTCATATATTTATTGGCCATTTGTATTTCTTCTTTTGTGAAGTGTCTATTTAGTGCACTTGCCCATTTTTTGATTGGGTTATTTGTTTTTTTGGCAGTGAGATTCTTGAGTTCTCTTTATATTCTAGATATTAGTCCTCTATCAGAGGAGTAGCAGGCAAAGATCTTCTTCCATTATGTTGGCTCTCTTTTGAGGTTCTTGATAGTTTCCTTTACTACACGGAAGCTCTTCAGTTTAATGTAATACCATGTATTAATCTTCATTTTAATTTCTTGTGTCTTTGGGGTCTTATTGAGGAAGATTTTACCAGTGGCTATATGTTGGAGTGTTGGTCCTGCCCTCTTCAAGTAACTGAAACATCTCTGGTCTAATTTCCAGGTCTTTAATCCATCTTGAGTTGACTCTTGTGCAGGGTAACAAAGTGGTATTTATTTCCATTTTTCTGCATATGAATAAACAGTTTTGCCAAGACTATTTGTTGAAAAGGCTTTTTTCCCATTGAACTTTTTTGGGGGAGCTCCTTAGTCAAAAATCAATTTACTGTAAGTATGTGGATTTTTTTCTGAATCTTCTATTCTGCTCCATTGTCTATGTGTGCTATTTTTATTACTATGGATCTGGAGTATAGTTTGAAGTCAGGTATTGTGATGCCTCCTGCATGGTTCTTAGCTCATGTTTAGAATACAAATTATAGCCATTAGGAAAGTAGATCAGGCATTCTTCTCTATTTACTAAAGGAAAAAAAGACATAACCTCTACCACTCAAAAGGGAAAATTGAAGCCTATAATGGTCTTAATAATTTGGCAAAAATGAGAATTTAGGATAGTTCTGATATCTTAAATAGATGTTGGATTTCCATTTACAAAGATTCTAAAACTAACTACAAGAAATTAGATCAAACTTTATATTTTAATACAAATCTATATTTTTATTTGTATAATTTGTATAATTAACACAATTTTTATTTGTATAATTTGTATAATTAATACAATTTTTATTTGTATAATTTGTATAATTAATACAAATTAATACAATTTAATACAAATCTGCCCTTAGTTTAGACATCGGCCACAGGTTTGTAGGTCCCCAGGCCACCCTCACTTCTGAAAAGCTAGGTATAAATTTGGTGTCTCCAACTATACATTCAGATTTGATAATTGGCTAGAATTACTCACAAAATGTAGGAAAGTACTTCATCTAAAATTACAGGTTTATTAGAACAAAAGGATACAAATAAAATCCAGAAAAACAAAGAGACTCATAAGGCAAGGTCTGAGAAAGATCCCAGGGTGAAGCTTCTGTGATTCCCAGGGATATGTTATCATTCTGACACATGGAGGTTATGACAGTATGCAGAATATTGCCAGTAAGGAAGCTCACCCAAGCTTATTTTTCCAGGGATTTTACTAAAACCTCCATATGTAGGTTTGTTTGATTGAGTCATTAACCATGAAGTTCAACGTAATCTTCAGCCTTCCTCCCCTCCTTTGACATTAGGCTGAGTCTGAAAGCCCCAAACTTCAATTCATATGCTCAGTCTTTCTGGGTGACCAGCCCCCTTCTTGAGGAGTCATCTCATTAACATAAATTATCAGGTGTGATCTTAGGCCCACCATGAATAACAAAGATACTCCTACCACTTGGGAATGTCCAACGGTTTAGAGGCTACTTCTCAGGAACTGGGAATAAAACCTAGCCAAATTATTATATACCATCTCTCTGTCATTTACAGTGACGGAATTAATAACACTTAAGTATTTTAGTTTTCAAGATACAATGAAAAATAACCTAAAGCATTCAGTAAACAAATAAGTAAAATAAATTAGAAATAACAACAGTGGTGACAAAAGCCAGTGGAGAAGGTAATTTTTATTGAATGCTTTCCAAGCAATAGGTAGAGTCCTTACTTAATAGGAATCCTTGCTCTCAGAAACTCATATAGTAAGACTTTATACTAAAGTGTGAACTTGCCTCTATTCTGGTTTTAATTCTGTAGATTTAAATTTATTGTGCTATCTCTTATTCTAAGATTTAATAGATTTCAAAGTAGGAACAAAAGTTTGTCGGGGCATCAGTCTCTTGGGGCCAGCCCGAGAGAGAGATGCGAAGCTGACTGGGGGGGGCAGAACGCCGGACGGTTGGAGAAATAACCATGCCTCCAACCGGGAGTCAAGTCTGGCAAGAACTCGTTTATTAGAAAGCCACATCTCTCTTTTATAGTAGAGGCAACATAGGAAGTTCACAATTAGTAGGGTGTGGCACCACGCCCTCCTGGGATCTATCATAGGTAGAGGCGCCTGTCGTCTGTGAATACGGAAGGAGGTAACTACCTATCACAGCCCTCCTGAGGCTACCTCCGGGACTACCTGCGGGACCTCCCCCTGATGAATTCGCCAGCGCCATCTTTGCCATTAATATGCTGAATTACTGCCACGTGGGAGAGGCCCGGTACTCCAGAGCAGGCTTCTGCTAGTCCACCGGGCCCTTTCATGGCACCGTGTAAAGGGCCCCGCAAAAGTTGTTTTCCATCCAAAAAATAATAGCAACTAATATTTTGAACTAGGTAAATTAAGTATTTACAAAGGATTGTTCAATTGACTTGCCACTGGAGAAGTTTTGGGGAGTTCCTGGAGATGGGGACCTCAACTCAGTGTCAGTGGGGTTCTTGACAAAGATCGCAGAAATGAACTTAAGAGTGTTGGGTAGAGGCACAGACAGATTTAATTACAAAATCAGAGACATTTGAGGAAAATATGGGCTATTTGGAGAGTGAGAAGCAACCCTTGTTCTGGATGTTAATATTTATAGGACAGTGGCTGGGGGCTGGATTAGAGGTGGAGTCAGAGCAGAGTTATGTAATTTCATGCTGGGCTGTTTTAGTGTTTGCATATTTCCTTCACATCACCCTACTTACTTTCTTTTTTTTTTTTTTTTGCGGTACCGGGAATTGAACCCAGGGGCGTTCTACCTCCGCGTTACACCCCCGGCCCTATTTTTTTTTATACTTTATTTTTAAACCAGGTCTCAGGAAATTGCGGAGGGCCTCACTAGGTAGAGAGAGAGAGAGACGGAAAGAGAGAGAGAACTGAGGCTGGCCGCGAACCCAGATCCTCCAGTGTCCGCCTCCCAAAGTACTGGGATTACAAGCATGTGTCACCACGCCCGGCCACATCACCCTACTTTCTGTGGACAAGGACATGGCCAGGGATATGGGCTGAGTTGGTCAGGAGTGTTGCTCATTTTGATTCCAATGGTTCATGAGTGTTTCCTGCACTCCAACAGTTCATGGGTGTTTCTCTTTTAAAATGTGGTATATATTTTTTTCTCTGTGTCTCCAAATTTCTATCTCAGATTTGTAGAATTATTATGCTTGACCCCAATGTGAAAACTTATTGAAAGAAGAGCACTTTGTACATGTCTATATTCCCAGTGATTTGGGAGACTGAGGCAGGAGGATCACAGGTTTGAGGCCAGTGTGGGCAACTTAGTGAAACCCTGTCTAAAAATAAAAAATAAAAAAGGCTGTGGGTGTGGTAGAGTGCCCCTGTGTTCAATGCCTAGAACCAAAGAGAAGAAATCCACCCCCCCCACCAACAAAAACCCCAAACACACGTCACCCCCTTCATCAGGAAGAAGAAGACACCAATCAACTTCTATCAATAGAGAAGATGGCATCTAAAATCAAGATAACAAACCTTGCTCAGCATCCCCTTTTTACCATATTTTTCCTGGTCTCCTTCTTTTGTGAAAAAGTGATTGATTTCTACATATGATTTTAAAGGTTAGAAGTTTTTAAGTAATAACATTATGCTAGTAAAAGTTTTTATGCTAATAAAAAATTTCCTTTCACTTCTCACACCAAATTTGAATAAATTCTGTTAATATGCTATGAAAACCAAAAGTCTTTCCTCCCAGTATCCATTATCAGTCATTTTTATAAATATAAGGTCCCCATGCTAAGCAATCAAAACTTATTTCTAATCCTTCTGATGTTCTGAGCAATAAATTCTTGGTAAACATCACCAGTTTGATCCCAAACTGAATCCTTTTTCCTTTTCAGAATTATGGAACAAATAACAAGACCAAGCACAGGTTGAGTAAAGAAGGAAGGTTTGTTCTTAGCCAAAAGAAGAAGCAGGGGGAAAGAGCTTCAGATATACTTCTCTATCCTTGGGGGTTGGGAAGTTACAGGTCTTTTCCCTCCTTTCATGGTTCTTTCTAGTCATTGTCATAGCAGTTGGCAACTGTCAGGAAACTAGGGTGGGGAGTTGTCATTTAATATTCAGAGGAATTGAAGTCTTGAGGTTGTCTGGAGGTCTCTCTGACAGTGATCTTCCATCCAACTGGTTTCAGCTAGCCCATCTGAAGAGGAACTTCTGGCCTACAGGCATCCTTTCATCAAAGATACATAAGATTTGGGTGGGGCAAAAAATCAGGTAAGTCACCTAGGTGCAACAGGTTAGGGCAGGTGACTGACTGAAAGCAGTCATTTAACCCATTATTCAGCATTTTTTAACTCATTCTGGGAGTAAGTGATTTTTTTAAGGTTGTTTTATGTACTTGAAACCAAATAAAATCTTATGCACAAATTATTGATTTACTAAAGTCAATATTTGTAGTAAATTATGAGAGTGGGTATTTCAAAAATTTTCAAATTATGTTCGAAAACAGTAATGACTAGAGATCTTCATCCTTGTGGCATTACTACATCAGCTGAAGTCTAGCTTAAAAATTAATTTAGCCGAGCGTGGTGGTACACACTTATAATCCCAGTATGTGGGAAGCTAAGACCGGAGGATCCGGGTTCCCGGCCAGCCTCAGCTACTTAGTGAGGCCCTCCGCAACTTAGCAAGACCCTGTTTCCAAATAAAGAATAAAAAATAGGTCTGGGGGTGTAGCTCGGAGGTAGAACGCCCCGGGTTCAATCCCCAGTAATGCAAAAAAAATAATTTATTATATATAATGATAATCATATGCTTATTGTAGAAAACTTAAAGAATTGATATATATGTGTATGTTTAGATTGAATATAAATAATTTAAACCATCCATACAGTTATCTGTTGGGGAAAAGAAATATTTTTCTTTCCCATTTTAGATTCATGGTTGAGGCTGCTACAGCAAAATGTGTCCCAAAACTAGGCATAGTGATGTACACCTGTAATCCCAGTACTTGGAAGGCTTTGATTGGAGGATCACCGGTTCCAGGCCAGCCTGGGCAATTTAGTGAGACCCATCTCAAAATAAAAAATAAAAATGACTGGGGAAGTATCTCAGTGGTAAATTTCCCCTGGGCTCAATCCCCAGTACCACAAAACAAAGATAAAAACAATCAAAAACTCCAAAATGTGACCCAAGCAATGACTTTGCCTCTTGGTGAATGCAAAGTCAATCAGAAAATAATGCAATAAGCACAACCAGAAAACAAAGGAAGAGGCCAGGCTCTTCCTTTAAAATAATATATGAATATATTATTTTACAAAATTAGGCCGAATTAGGCCAATGCTTCTCTCAAGATTTGAACCCTATATTTTTCTGTTTTGGGAAAATTTACACATGAATTATAAAAGAACTGAGTAGTAACAGCTAAGTAATAAAACCATAGATACCTTTTGTTTTTAACCTTGCTCTGTTTGGGGAATTTATTGCATAAGTGCCAGGGATAGTAGTGGTAATATATCTCCACTGGAATACTTCCTGTAGGTAGCATGTAGGCCACGCATCTTCTATGGAAACCTGTAAACATCTCATGCTGATACAATTTATACTTTTATTCACAAGTTGAGAATGCAGCTTAAGACACATCTGATGAAATATGAAGAGTGTGTTTCTAGATTAATTTTATGATAAGGCTAACTTGAATGTCTAATAAAACTTCTTTATTTGTATACTTTTAATAGTCATGATAGCACATTGAAATGTGTGGAATATTTTCTAATTCTCAGGTTTTAAAAGCTGAATTGATGTTTTAATTGGAAAATAAATTACTTCTAATTTAAATGTAATCTTTTGAAAAAATGAACTGAGATAGCTACATATATTTATGTTCCCTCTCCCTCTCTTGAATATAATTCAAATATTAGAAAATTAATAGGAAATAGTAGATCTACAATGATATTGATAACAAAAGAGTTGACAATAGAACTCAATAAATTAAACAGAAAAGTTTTGAAAAATGAAAGAAAAAAATGGAAGAAGGATAAATAATGTATTTGAAAATAATAACCTCCAATATAAGACCTTTGCTACTGGGACAATTGATAAGAAGTAAGCAAATTTATCTTTAATATCCCTAATGAGTCTCAGGATTTGAGGTTACCCACCACATCAAAGTTGGAGGTGGAACTGTGTGACTATAAGCAGGTATCAAGTTAAAGTCTAGACATAGCCCCTTCTGACTTGCTCTGAGAACTTCTACATCTAGGAAATGTGCTTTCAGGACATGGTTGGAGAATTCTTGTTTAGAGAAACTAAGTAAAGAAAACTAAATCAGAGAAAATATCTGTAAGTATTGATATTTGGTAGAACCCTAAATAATATAGGTACCTATTTCATCTTTATAATTAATTCAGTGATTCATCAAAAAATGTCATGAAGCAGGAAATATAATCATTTTAACATTCCATTCTTAAGTATGATGATATAGCTGAGAATTAACAGATATTTGAGAAAAAATCTAATTTGAATGATAAAGAGTAGAGTGAAAAAAATTTCAAAAGAAAGACATAATGCCAGGTGCAGAAGAAACTTTATAAATTCACACATTTAATATCCTCAGGAGGACAAGAAAATAGTTTAACAAACATAAAGCATAGAATGTTATGGAGATCAATCAGTGAGTCATAAATAACTCCTGAAAAGGAGTGAGATAGCCTAAACAACAAGGCAAAAACAAAACAAAAACCATAGAATATTTACAAAATAAAGGAATATCCTTGAAATTCAAGTGATGATGGCCTTTTATAAAAACTGTCAGATTTAAAGTTCAGAAAATCTGTTCTTCAACCCTTATCCATCTCTCTTCATACTAGTTAATTTCAGGCTTCATTATTCACCTAATTTTCTGAGCTCTTTCCTCTATCCTTAATCAGAAACCAAATCTTCTAAGTTGTATTTAAAAATTGTGGCCTGAGTCTGATTCCTCATACACATTGATGATTTTTAATTTATGCTTCTACTACTCCAATGGCCCTGTAATTGTGTGTCTGCCTTTTAGTGCAAGCTTTATCTCTCACTTCTAATGTTTCTTTTCTAAAAATTTAATTATATTATGATGATTCAAACTATTTTCTTGCTTCTTTTTTTCTATTAAAAAAGAGCCAAATTATTTAGCCTGCTTTACAAGGCCCTTGTTTGCCTGGCTTGACTCATATTCTCAGCTTCACCTGCAGCCACACATAGTCATTCAAACTCCATTTACAGTAAAATGTTCAATAATTCATACATAATTATGACAAATCAATCATTCGTTGTTTTGCATATGCCGTATGCTTTCCTGGGTTGCTAGTCTCTCTTTTTTATCCATCTTGACAACGCCACTTACACTTAAGCCATAGTGAAGCATCAACCACTCTGTGAAATGAAATGTGTTGAGATGTAAGCATTTCTGAAACCATGTTTATTTCAGCCTAGTTGACCTAAAAGTTTCTGCTAGTCGGGCATGGTGGTGCACACTTGTAATTCCAGTACTTGGGAGGCTGAGACAGGAAGATCAGTGTTCACAGCCAGCCTCAGCTACTTAGTGAGGTCCTTCACAATGTAGTGAGACCCTGTTTCAAAATAAAGAATAAAAATAGGGCTGGGGGTGTAGCTCAGAGGTAAAATGCCCCTGGGTTTAATCCCCAGTACAGCAAAAGAAAAAATAATGTTTGGCTAATAATTGGCAAACATTCTCAAAACTTTTCTGCTTAAATAGAAGCTTTCTTTAACATGCAGAGAATCATGGTTTTAAATTAGCATTTTAAATGTTTTTGTAAGCAAATAGAATGAGGCATCACTATTCTACAAAAAAAATGAATTTTGTTAGGGATGTGGAAGGAGAATAAAATGGCAGATTCAGAAACAGTAAACTTGTCTAAACTTTACTCATTTATATGTTTCAAGAACAAGGTCGGTTCATTTGATTTTGTGCTGTGATCCATTATGAACTGTTTTCTTTCTTTCAGGTTTATTAAATAGTAGAGGAATATAGGCAAATAAACAAACAGTTTAATAGTAATATGGTAAAGACTGACATAATTATCTGTAGGAGTCTAGGGATATATAAACTGTATAGTAACTGAGGTTTTATAGGTAGAAACAGTGTATAACAACAAAACTTAGTCTTAAGAAATCTGTATTAGTCAGGGTCCCCCAGAAAACCAAAACTAATAGGCTATCTATATATTTATGGAGGAGATTTATTATGAGAATTGGCTCACACAATTATGGAGGCTGAGAAGTCTTATGACATGCCTGCTGAAACTGGAACATCAGGGAAGCTTGTGACGTTTAAGTCTAGATACTTCCTGCTTAAAAATGGGGTGAAGATGGATCTAGGGGCTAGAAGTTGTTTTACAGGGACTGTGAGGATCTTAGAGGTCCTGTGTGTTGTGGAGAGGATGTATTGTCCTTTGTTCTGCAAGAGAAGAAGCTCTTTAACAGAGGAGTTAGTGATTTTTTGAATCTGGGACAAGATAAATGTTACCAGACAGGGTCCAAAGATGGCTGCTAAGATTATTAAATGAAGGAACCTGCTAGTGGAGCCACCCATGGAAGCCATTTGAGGGATTATGCCCCAGGAGTTAGTCAATTCTTCCCTTCATTTTACTATTTTTTTCTTTTAGTTTTTGGGTCGTATCATGAATGATGCCATATTGATTTGCATAAAAACAACATTCTTCCCCAGGAAATAGACATAGACCACCTTTCTCTGCAGTCAGGAGATCTAAACCTTGTCAGTTTTGCAGTACTACCTCTGATAGGGAGCCAATCTGGTCTTGTAGCTTAAAAATAGATTGAGTGAATTGTTCTAAATCATCTGTCCATTGTTCCTTGAGTTTTTTATAAGTAGCTATGGCAGTGGCTACGGCCCCAACACTGGTACCCACTGAGCCAGTTATTTCTAGGAATATTAGGAGAGGAATAAGTTGTACTCCTCATATATAGCAAGTGTGTGTTTCCAGAGTAATAGGAAGGGATTGATTAGTAGGAGCAATATCAGTTGTGGGAGTTACCCACACTGCAGTGCAAGACCCTGTCCAGTTGTATGGTAAGCAATAATAGGATAATCCTCCACAGAAAAATATAATTCCTGATTCATGAGACAGAGAGGCCAAGTGCTTTGTACCTGGACCACTGATTGGCACGTATGGGTGCCTGATAAATTTCTCACCTTATCATGCCCTTTTGAGAGATTCATGATAGAGGTTGGTCTGTTGGTAAATGGATTTTGGAAGTGACAGGGATAGTACATAGGGGGTTTGCACAAGTGGTTAAATTAAGGGTGGAGATATTGAGGAGAATGGGTGTAGTGAGGAAGGAGGTAGATAAGCAGAGCCAGCAGTCTTTTGCTAAGATTGGGTTAGAACAATGAAGGAAATGATGGGTGACATTAGGATGGAGATGAACAATTCCTGGAACTTGAATTTGTCTATTTTTAGGGGGTATAAGGTATGGGTATGGTAGATGGAAAGTGGGTTTTTTTCCAGGAGGGGAGAGTTGGAAAATAATCTCTTGTTGATACTTTTTGATATTTTCTTTTTTAGTCTTGTCTTGGATGCTCCCTCCAACAGAGTCCCCTCCATCAGAGTATCCCCAGTGTGTTTGTAAATGAAGCCTACTGGTTGCCTCTTTTGACCTTATACTGTGTTATGTTTGGGGGGGTGATCTTAACAGTCCAGTAGGTTTGGCTATAGATAACCACCAGTAGCATTGGCTCTAGGTAACCCCCAATAGCATTCAGCCAGTACTAGTATAGAAGTGAAGGAAATCTTGGAATGGCTCCAGGAATAGCAGGGATGAGGGGGGCACACTTTTAGCAGATCCCTTGAGGAGAGATAAGACAACAAAATCAAAGGGCAGAGGAAGGCAATCATCCTGGGGTGTGGGTAAATTATAGGCCCTAGCCGTGTCCAGTGTAATTCCAACCAGAAGGCATAACATCAGCTGATCTAGTGTAATGATAAGGATACTGAGAACAATAATCCAGAATAAGGGGTGTTTTAGAGTCTCCTGATCTATCATGGGGAAGGATTTTGGTTTTTTATTCAGAGGAAATCTCCTAGGAATAATCAATTAAATCACCTTGCAGGGATGGTTGGTCTGCATTTATATGCTTGGTTTGAGAAGGCAGTTTTCACTCAGAAAAATAAAAAGGATTAAGAGTATACAACCCAAGGCCAAGAGAGTGTGAGAACCACCACTGTTTTATCAAGCATGGGAAGTACAGATAGGGGGTGAAACATGAAAGCCAGAGAAAGCAAGGCAGAGTGAAAAGAAGCAAATTTGGGTGGACTTATAATATTGGAACATGCCCTGCAGCCATGCCTTGTGGAATGTGTGTAGTATTTGTTCAGTTGTGTTGAGGGGACCATGAGGAAATCAAGTGAGGTCTTAAGTGAAGTCTAGGAGAAACCTGTGGAATTCTTGCTGAGAAAGAGACATGTGTTAGATTGGGTCGTTTTGTTCAGATCCATTTTCTTCTGGTATGGGAGTGAGATGGTATCCTTTTTCCAGATGTTTTGTAATTTTTATCTGCAGAGATCCTGAAGAGAGGGAAGAGGGTAAGGGAGTATGGAGTTGAGTAGAGAAAAAGGGAGGATAGACGTTTATATATAAGGTACCTTATTTTAAAGAATCTGGTTCTGTTGGGTCTGCTGGTTGTGCCTATTGGAGAGTGAATAAATGATACCAAGAAGAGAGTCCCTTTAATTTTACTGCTGTTGGGGTGGTCAAGATAATTTGATAGGGCCTTTCCCATTTTTGGCAAAGTGGCTTAGAGGAACTTTGGAGATATACCCAATTCCCTAGTTGTAAAAAGGAGTGGGCTAAAGTGAAAGGTTGGGGAAGATTGCAAATCTAGGTGTTTCCATAATGCAGAACAAAGGGAGTGGAGAAGGCGACTGAGTAACAGTGGAGGTATGAAAGGGGAAACCGGGAGGGTTGAAGTGCAAAAGGAACAGCAGGTCTTCTACACATTATTTCAAAAGGGCTTATGATGAGGCGTTTTCTGGAGAGTGTTCTTAGTTTTAGAAGGGCTAAGGGAAGGAGGGTGATCCAGTCAGTTTGAATTTGTTGGGAGATGTGGTTAGGGTGTTTTTTAATATTCCACTCATTCTTTCAACCTTCCCTCGTCACTGGGGTTTTCTGGAGAGTGTTCTTAGATTTAGAAGGACTAAAGGAAGGGGGTGATCCAGTCAGTTTGAATTTGTTGGGAGAAATTGGTTAGGGTGTTTTTTAATATTCTGTTCATTTCCTCAACCTTCTCTGATGACTGAAACAATAGGTCTACCTGTCAATTATTTAAGGAGATATATGCTTTATCCTTCTGGTATACCTTGCAATGGATAATCACTACCACCTTTGGTAAGAGAGCTGCTTAGTGTGGAGAAAGTGGTCAATTAATTTGTGGTTTTGTATAGGAGTCCCTTTTGCAGTTAAAAGACCTTGCTCCCTCCATATTTGGGCCTTGGAGTGAAGGGTATTGTAGGCACATTTGGAATATGTATATAGATATTGCAAATATGGGAAAAAATTATATATATATATATATATTACAGTTTTTGCTAGGGTTAGTGCTCAAGTGAGACCTATGAGCTCAACTTTTTAGGAAGTGGTGTGAGGGTGTAAGGGGGATGCCTTAAACACCCTTCTGGGTGGATAACATTGATCATGGTTATGATATCCTTTAATAATGGCAATCTAGTGATTGGGGGTCCTTTGATGCACTTCTATCTATGAACCAGTCAGGTGCCCTCAGAATGTGGGTAGTGGTTATATGGTGAAAGGTGGTCAGGGAGAAGTCAATAATCCCTGAACAGTTATGCTGGTCATTGTCTTCCTGGTGTTTAGGGGAGAGGCTAGCAGGGTTTAAAGGAGGCATCTTACAAAGGAGATTTCTGGCTGGAGGAGAGTGGACTGGAGGGTTTGTAGGCAAGAATCTGAAACTGTGTTGAGGGCTTTGTGACGAAGCATATCAGGCAGGTTGTGAGAGAAAAGCACTAAAAGAGGGTGGTAGAAAGTTAGTTTGAGTGCCTCCAGGATTAGTAGGGTTGCAGAAGCCATAACCTTTAGCCAAAGTGGCCATCTCTGATATATGGAGTCTAATTGTTTTGATAGATAAATGACAGGTATTATAAGGCCATCCCTGATATATGAAGTCTAATTGTTTTGATAGGTAAGTAATAGGTACTATAAGATAACATCCCCAGCTGGTTGGGCCAGGAGCCCTAAAGCCTGTTTTTTATGCAATATAAATACAGAAAATATTGTTTATTTGTATTTGGCAGCCCCAAAGCTGGTGCCTGGCTCAAGGCCCTCTTTAAGTCATTAAAGGATCTGGATAGGTCAGGGTTAGGAGAAATGGGGTCAGTAAGGTTTCCTTTTGTGGCTTTGTAGAAGGGTGTCGGCTAATGTGGGCAAAGTTAGGGATCCAGGATCTAAAGTACCCAGTAAGGCCCAGGAAAGAGAGAAGGCCATGTTCAGTGTCAGGTAAAGGAACAGAAAGGATGTTTTTTTTTCTGGGACAAGGGGATAACTTTTGTTGTAGGAGTGATTATTAAGCCAAGATATGTGGCCCTTTGAGTGATCAGTTGAGACTTTTTCTGTGAAACTCAATATCCACAGGTAGTCAGGAAATTTAGCAACTGGACAGTATGAGTTATGCAATCTTGCTGGGTTGGATTACAAAGTAGTAGATCATAAAAATACTGAAGGACAGTGCTAGCATTAAGGTTAAGTTTTTTAGGTCTGATTGAAAGGCCTGACTAAAGAAGTGGGGACTGTCATGGAAACCTTGAGGGAGGACTGTCCAGGTAAGTTGCTGAGCATGTCCAGTGTTGGGATCTGTCCAGGTAAAGGCAAATAATTGTTGTGAGGATGGGTGTGTAGGAATAGTAAAGAAGGTATCCTTTAAGTCTAGTACTGAGAAAAAGGTGGTGGATGGAGGGATGTGGGATAAGAGAGTATAGGGGTTTGGTACTATTCTGTGGGTAGGGATAATGGCTTTGTTTAGGTGCTGAAGGTCCTCCACTGAGTGAAAGGAACCATTGGGTTTCTTGACAGAGAGAATAGGGGTAATATGTGGGGAGTCAGTAGGAATTAAAAGTTTGGCAGATAGAAGGAGGGAAATAATAGGCTGGAGCCCACAACGACTGATTGGGCTTAGTGAGTATTGGGGAATGGTGATAGACTGAGATGGATACCTCAGTAAAATTTTTATAGGTAAGTGATGGATGGCTACTTTTGGAGATTGTGTGTCCCATATTTCTGGATTTATTTGGGCATGGATGTTTGGCAGAATGTTATATTTTACTTGTTGTAGTGGGGTAGATAAGTGTAAAATAAGATAAGGATGACTTTCTGTAAAGCTATCTAGTCATATAAATGTACCTAATTTATGGAGCAAGTCCCTGCCCATAAGGGACATAGGGCATTGTAGAATAACCAGGAAGGACTGAAGAAGGGAGGTTTTCCCAAAATGACAATACAGGTATGGGGTCCTTTTGGGATTTCCTGGGATTCCTTTCACTCCAACAACCAAGACAGAGGAAGGGAGCAAAGGACCAGAGATTTCTGTTAAAATAGATAGACTCATACCACTATCCAGAAGAAAAGAAATAATTTTAGCAGATGCTATCCTTTTACCTGGGGTTCCTTGGTCTTGCTGTGGTGGGGTGAGTAGACTCTGGACCTCATCAATCAACAGCTGATAAGACTATTAGAGAAGAGAGTCCCTGAGGAGGTAATCCCAGGTTAAATTTTATTGTTGAGTGACTATTAAGGAAACTGGCAAAATTTAGCAGGGTTCTCAGAGATATGGAAGAAGATACATGAACGTGGATGATTCCTCAGGATCCCATGACCTCCTGCAAGGGGAAGATGGTGTGGGAGTGAGTATGGGGTAGAGAGAAAGGGGGAGGGGGTTGTGCAGCCTGGACATACAGCAGCGGCAGGATGGCATAGTCATGGAATGAGGGGCTTGTGCTGTTGCAGAAGGAGGAGCTGGGGTGGTTGTGTAGAGAGGGGCTGGTGGCGATGACAGTGAAGGCAGATCGGGGAAGGTAAGGGATGAGAGAGGGAGGAGTTTGAGGTAGAATTGGGGAGCAGGGAGTCCCCAAGGGATGGTGCATGGGGTAGCATGGGAATGGGAGGGGCAGTAAGGTAAGTGGGGGGCTCATTGGCTGGATCAAAATAATAGGAAGAGTGTTTGTTTTGGGAAAGCTTAACATGAGGGAGAAGGGCCTGGCAGGGAGAACAATCTTTACAGACTGAGGGCTAAGAGTGGAGAAGAAAAAAAAAAAGCTTGAATATAAATAACTTCCTGCCATTTGCCATTCTGGACAATGAAGTTATCTAAGTCTTGAAGGATTTTTGCGTCAAATGTGCCATTTTTAGGCCACTGACTCTCACTGTCTAATTTATATTAAGGCCAGATGTGTTACAATAAAAAATGAGGTGGTTTGTTTTAAGCTACCCCGTAAGTCCCAAAGTGGAAAGATGTTTTAAAAGGCATGATAGAGGGAACTCAGGGAGAATTTTTGAAATTTGGGAACCCATGAAATGGTAAGACAGTGGCAGGGGAGAGAGGTGGAATTCACAAGGCATCCCAAGTTAAGGTGGTGGGAGTCCAAATCATCCACAATGTGGATGGAAACAGCCAGAAACAGAGTCTGGCATCCTCAAGTTTCTATTTTGGTGAAGGGAGAATCCCTGGTCTGTTTTGTCAGAGGGGGGATTTCCGGAGCCAGCCTATTTTGGTAAAGGGGGGATTTCCAGACCCGAAGATCCCCAGACCTATTGTGGCAGAGGGGGGATCTCTGGAGCCTTCCTGGGTAATGCAGGAGGTTGATGGGGGCAGAACTTATGAGTCCCGAATCTGTGATCAATGTTGTGTGGCTGGAAACCAGATCGGAAAATGACCTTCCTAAGCTGGAACTGTATGAAAAAACGAAAGGAGAAGGGACAGGGAGATGGTTTGAAAGGGCAGTCGGAAAGTAAGCTTCATCCCTGGAGTTTTGGAGAACTCCCAGGGCTTTATCTCACTCATTTTCTGCACCAAATTATGTTCAGAGCATAAATGTTGATTATTGTTATATCCTCTTGTTGGATTTTCCTTTTACTAGTAAAAAATGACCTGCTTTTATTTTCTGATAATTGAGGCTTGAAATCTATTTTGTCTGATATGAGAGTTGCTACCCCTGCCTGCCTGTCTTTGAGTTCCATTAGCATTAATTACGTTATTCCAGCCCTTCACCTTTAGTTTATGAATATCTTTACCTGTAAGGTACATTTCTTGCAAACAATATAGATGGATTATGATCTTTAATCCATTTTGCCACTTTATGTCCTTTAATTGGGGATTTGTGGCCATTGATATTCAGTATAATTATTGAGAGATGATTAATTCCTAACATTTTGAGTTGTAATTTCTGTTTGAGATAGTGTTTTTTCTTCTTTGCTCAGTTGTTCATTTGATGAAAATCATCCTTTCTGTGGTTCTGGCATTTATTTTTATTTCTTCTTTATAATTTGTTTATTTGAGTATGTTCTCTAGTGCTGGTTTGGAAGACATAAATTCTTTCAGTGTTTGGAAATGTTGCTCTAGGCCCTCTGGCTTTCATGACTTGTTTTGAGAAGTCTGGAGTGATTCTTAATTGTATTGCCTCTGAATGTCACCTGGTCTTTTACTTTCATTGCATTTCATATCCTCTCCTTGTCCTCTACATTAGTCAATTTGATTATTATGTGGTGTGGTGTACCTTTCTCTCATCTTGTTTAATAGTGGTTCTATATGTTTCCTCTACCTGTGTATGGACCTTACTTTCTATGTTTGTGAAATTCTCTGATATTATTTCTCTGAAGAATGGCTTCTAGACCCACTTCTGTGCCTATTATTCTTAGGTTTGCTCTTTAAATTTATCCCAAACCTTTGAATGTCCAGCTCATGCTGTTGAATTGATTGTTCTACATTATATACTATGTATTCATATTTGAAGTAGTCATCTTCTAAGAGTGAAACTGTTTTCCATGTGGTCTAGTCTATCATTCATGGTTTGTATTGATGTTTTCATTTCATTTATTGCATCCTTCACTTCCTTCAGAGCTTCGTTTTGATTCCTGTTCAGGGTATCAATTTTTTTGTTTATATTATTTTTTATTTCTTTCAGGCTCTCTCTGAACTCTTTTCTGAAATCCTAAATCATTTCAACTATTAAGCTTCTGATTTCTTCTGGAATTCTCTGCAACTCTGAGCTGGTAAGGTCTCTTATTGTGGGATTGTGGGGTCTCATCGTTTCCTTGCTGTTCTTCTTCCTCACTTTTCAGGTTTCTTACATTTGTATCTTTGTTGCTTTTTCTGGCTCTCTCTCACTTTGTGGATTTCCTATGTCTAATCTCTCTCCATTTATGATATTCTATTCTGGAGGTAAATATTCACCTCAAAGTATGTCTTAAAAGTAAATAGCCTTGGCCTTATGTGTAGCTTTCTGTTTAGTATTTTTCACCCTACAATGCTGTCTCTGTGGTCTAGCTCCCATATCACCCCTCTGTTGTTCTGCCTGTAGATTGACAGCACTGGGTTGCAGCTACTCGAGTACTCTGCCTGCTGCAATGGTGGTGTTTATGGGTCTCAGGTGTTAAAGACCAGAAATCTACCTGTTACCTCCCTAATAGGGAGTAGTTTCTGAGGTGCAGGCCAGTGCAGTTTGTGTCCTGTTCATTTTTAAACTTCTATTTGTGGGGAGCTAGATGACTCCATCTAGGTGGGATTGGCATATCCTTAGTAACTAGAAGTCCATACTATTAGTTCACCTATGTGGTCCAGCAACAGTAGTATGGGTTTAGAGGAGTCAGATTGTATGGACAAGGGCAAACTGTGATGTGAACAATGGTGAAGGGTGATTGAGGAAGAAGGGGATAGAGTGAGAGATGCAAGAATAGGGTAAAGTAAATAATAGAATCAAATAGAATAAGAGTTTAAGTAAGGATAGGAAAAAGATAATAAAAATAAAGATACTGAAAATTCTAGCAAACAGTATAGAATATGTAGATATACTGATAAGAAATATAAAAAATACAAGGCTCAGGCAAACAGGTATACTCAGAATCAATCAAAGAAACAAAACAGAACATAGTCTCTCATACATATGGACACAAGAGGAAAAGAGAAGAAAAATGGAGGGAACCTTAAGAATTGTTTAACCAATAATGCATAAAATTTCCTTGTTGGAGAAGAGCTGAATCATGTTGTTACTTTAGATAGTCCCTTGCCGGCTTTTTCTTCTTGGATTGAGGCTTGCTTAGAAGAGATGTGGCTCCAAAGCTCTGTTTCAAGCCTGCTCCCCCACTGCCTGCTGGGTTTCCTACTTTTTTAATGAGGTAGAGGAGCAGAAAAGGGCTGGCCCTGAGTGCTAGCTGCTGGGCAGAGGCTCTTCTAGGCTGGGGTCTTGGGGTGTGGCCTAGTGGCAGGGCGCTCACTCAGTGTTCACAAGGCTCTTAGGCTCAATCCCCAGCACCACAAAAAAGGGAGATAGTGAAAAAGAAAGAAGGGTGGAAAGAGAAAAAACTCAAAAGGGAAAAGAAAAAAAAACCTACAAACTTACAGCAGCAGCAAAAAAAAAAAAAAAAAAGAAAACCAAAACCAAAGCAACGACAACAACAAAACAAACAACAACAAAACTCTCGTATTTGGCCTCTGCAGCCCTCTTGTTTCTGTACGGATGTTTTCAGCTGTTTAAGGCCCACTTATTACTGTAGGTTCCCGAGCATGATCCAAGGATTCCCCCTTGCTCGGAAACCTGTAAAAAGGAAGTCTGTAGCTGAGTACTAGGACCTGGTGAGAGCCTGGACCGGTGTCTCCCTCTGTCTGTGTAATTGCTGAGAATGGGCCACAGGCTCATGGTCTGTCCCAAAGCAAGACTGGGAAGTCTGCGCTCTCCACAAAAAAGGTTGGGTTTGTCTGTGGCTTCTAAGCCTTATGTTTTACTCAGAATTTTGTGTGTGGCATGTAGCCAAGGTCTGCGTGTATTCCCAACCTCTTTTTTTATGGTCTCTTTTTAGTTACCCACAGTGTGGGACTTGCATTTACCCACCTGTTAATCATACACTCTGGAGCCATTAGCCAGTAAGATGGCTCTTATTTTTATTAAAAAAACAGAATAAAATACTCAAGTCATACACACAAACCTCTGAATATACATCTTTCCATAATAATTTAAATCAATATAGACTTTAATGAAGTGTTGGTATAATTTGTGGCTCGGGCTGCCAGTTTTCTGTGCTATGACTTCTAAGCTATTGCTGAGAGACATAAAAGATACATCAGATAGTATGGAAAAGACAGATTTTTAAACATCAGGATAGGCCATTAGCTATGAAGCCCTAGAAGTATGATAAAATATGCCCCCAAACCCTGATCTAATTACACATTTAAGGAAAATGGGGTATTTCAGGTTAGTTTCACAGAGATGCTGACAGTTGCCTTCAAGAAGATAATCAAATTTAGTTGAATTACATTACTGTTGACAAATACTACATCGTCTCTTGGCCTGAGAGACTAAAGGGATTGTATTGATGCATCAAAATCTTCTTGAATAAACTCTTATTTATTGTCACTCTGTAATTTCTGACCTTGTCAACAAGAAACATTTTTCTTAGGATGAAGAATGAATCACATTTTATGACAGATGTCTTCAACCTTAGGTATGTTTATTTGTGAAGATACAAAGACTTTCTAGAGAATATGTGACACTGGTAGTTTTATTAGGACTCTGTTCTGGATCTTTAACTTCTCAGTGTAGTTCTGTCTCAGACTGATCTGACTGAGAGTTCTGGAGCTGAGATCTACCAATGATTCTGAAGCCTCTTTCCCATCCTATACTTTGCTCAGTTGCCTTTCTTCCAAGCTATCAAAGAAAGGCCATTGATCCACCATCCATAGTCCTATTCATAGCCACATCCATATCCTTGGGCACAAATCAAAATACAAATAAAAAGTGCACTGATCCTGAGGGAGGGTATATTGGCAGCAAAGCCATGTGATCTTACATAAAATAATAATTGATAATCAGTAACAATCTCAAGAACAACCTGTGTCATATAGCCATATCTACCTACTAGTCTGTTGTCTGTTGGTCTGATCCCCCTTTTTTTTTTTTTTTTTTTTTTTGCGGAACCGGGGATTGAATGTGGGGGGCGTTCTACCTCCACGCTACGCCCCCGGCCCTATTTTTTATACTTTATTTTGAAACCGGGTCTCACGAAGTTGCGGAGGGCCTCACTAAGGAGAGAGAGAGAGAGAGAGAGAGAGAGAGACAGAGACAGAGAGAGAGCTGAGGCTGGCCGCGAACCTGGATCCTCCAGTCTCCGCCTCCCAAAGTACTGGGATTACAAGCATGCGCCACCACGCCCGGCGCTGATCCCCCTTTTTTTTTCTATCATCTATCTATTATCTATTTTAGAATTTAAATTCAGGAGTGAGGTGTCATAGGACTTCTAGTAGCACAATTATTTTGAAATGAAACACACTATGAAATATAAAATGTAACTAAGACTTCTGATAAGAGAAAGTAAACCTATCAGGCTGGTTATTTGATCACAAGAACTGCCAGGTCAAATGGATTTGAGAGTGAATGCTTTTCATAAAATTGAAGGAACTAAATTTATAGACTCTATTTTGTATTCATGGTACACTAGCTCAGAGAAGACCTTACATATCTAATCTGGCCCTATTCTATAATGGACAAAAACCTGGGGTCCATACAGAAGTTAACTGACCACATATAGGATTGGTAGCACAGTAAGGATGTAAACCCTGGATATCTGATTCAAATGTTTTCCTTCCCATTGCACCAAGGTTCTCCTCTTCATAGAGAAAGTTTGTTATCCACCAAAAAATGTATATGCTAAAAATTCAACAGATGGACATACAAAACAATGGGGAGCTGCACCTTATAAATGTGCCTAGAAGTTATTGTGTAGATATAAATGAAGAATACTTAGCACTTTTTATTAATAATTAATAATTAATGAAAGCAGTCAGCATTACATGCCTTATTGACTAAATTTGTTGTATCAGGCTTCTAATATATTTAGTTACTAATATTAGTTCTAATACATTTAGTTACTGTATTTCAAAGTGAGCACAATATAACAAGTTGTGTCTGAGTAGAATCTTATGCATTTATATTTGGGTACCATCTTATTGGAAAACAAATCTACCTACAGACTAAGTTCTACCTATGCATGTTCTCTTGTTATTGTTATTGTCAGCTACAATTATTGAGTTCTTAGTGAAAAATTTTATTTGGATAATATATCAGAAGCTATGGCAATTTTGTTTCATGATTTATTGATTACAATTAGCAAAAAGGTCTAAGTTTCTGTAGCCCATGTCAACACATTGCTTCACTGACTTACTTATTTTCTGTTTAGAGCTGCAGATTTCTCCCCAATCTCAACAGACTAATTTTTAACAAAAATCTGTGTCTTCTTTAATTAGGATACATCATAGAGCATTCTACAGTCACTTGTCATTGTCATAATTCAAGTTATATTTGACTTTCTAAAGCCATTCCTGAAAAAGCTTACATGGAATAAAAATACATTGCTGAATTTAAGCTGTGTCTATACAAATATCAGTGTAACTTACTGTTTAACAGCAAAAGTTTCAAAGTTGTATTCTTTGGCTTCACCCCTGATTCTGCTCTTGGTAGCTGACTGACATTAGGCAAGTCAAGTACTTTACCAAGCCACAGTTTCCTCATCTATAAAATTAGAGAAAATGATTGTAACTAGTCCATGTATTTGTTTTGAGGGTTAGATGAGAGTCTGTGCAAAGTTTTAGAGTACTTCTGGGCTCTGAATGAACATTCTTTATGATTATTATTGATTTATTCTCCAATCTAGCAAAGATCAAATATTTTCCATTTCTGAAAGCCAATTCAAGGCTCATATTTTCTTCTTTTTTCTCCAAATATTTAGCCCATATTGATTTACATATTTCCTGAACTGCAATTAGATTAAAACTACCCAATTAGTGTATTGTTCTATATTTATGTTTTAAGCATAAGCTATGTTGTACTAAACAGAATATAAGCTCCTTCAGGCTAGGGTCCAAAATACTAAATACTTAGCCTATTAACACAAACTCCCTCATTTACTATCTAAATATTAGAATAGGTATGGAAGTTCATTTGTAATTGCAAAACATAGGTTTTCTTAAGGTATAATTTATTACAACTATAAAAAAGGAAAACATTCAAGGGTAGATATAATGAGAAAATACTTTTGGAACTTGCAAATCAGATCCTAAAAAACAGATTGAGAAGCCAGATTATGTCATAAAATTATGACAGCAGTAAAGAAAGCTCATAAGCAAGACTATATGCATCATGGAACCTCAAAGAGGCTCAGGCATTTGAAACATGAAAGATATAGGAAGAAAGGGCAATATCTGAAAACAGTATTTTGTGAAAATTTATAGACAAAGAAATTAGATTCCTAACTTCCCATAAAGACAACTAGAGCCAGGCGTGGTGGCGCACACTTTTAATCCCAGTACTTTGGGAGGTGGAGACCAGAGGATCCGTGTTCGCGGCCAACCTCAGAGTGCATGCACGCGTGCACGATCTATATATATCTCTCTCTCTCCTCTCTCCCTCTCTCCCTCTCTCCCTCTCTCTCTCTCTTTCTCTCTCTCTCTCTACCTAGTGAGGCCCTCCGCAACTTCGTGAGACCCGGTTTCAAATATAAAGCATAAAAAAATAGGGCCGGGGTGTAGCGCGGAGGTAGAACGCCCCTGCATTCAATCCCCGGTACCGCAAAAAAAAAAAAAAAAAAGACAACTAGAGATTTATTCTGTGGACATTTAAATAAAAAGGAACTTAAGGATCCTAGGTATATTTCAAGGGGATTTTCATAATGAAAAGAGGAATGTGGTCATAAAATATTTCTTTTTGCCATTTAGTTATAGACATGCTATAGAAATAAGCTCAAAGGAAAACTGAAATTGGCCCAGCCACCTCATACTACAAGAAAGTCCACTAATAAACAAGGTAACAAACATCAATGGCACATGCAGAGAATTTATAATATGTTCTGGAGTCTGTCATTTTGAGGATGCTTCTTAACATGAATGGCTGAAAATAAAATAAAGAATAGATAAAATACTCAAAAGAAATAAACAATTCAGAAAATGAAAGACAACCTAAATAATACAAACAAAAACATTATAATAAATACCCTTAAAGAGGAAATATACATACATGCATAAACATATTTCTATAACAAAAACTGCTCCTTGAAATTAAACGTAAGATGCCATAAAACAAAATAGAAAACAAACATTGAAAGAGAACAATGAAAAAAGATTTCCCTAATTAGAATATGCATCTAAATATCCAAGTTAAAAAGTCTGTAAGATTGGCCCAGGAGGTCCACCATCTGAATAATAAAAGAATAATGAACAAAGTAATAGCTGAAGAAATAGAAGAACATTCAGCAAAGAAATAACTTTAATATGCTCAAAATTGGAACAACTTTAATTTCTAGGTGGAAATAATGCACACTACTCATTACTGTTTAGAACACCAAAATCAGATACACACATCTTCAAATATCAGAATGGAGAGAAAAATCCTGAAAGCTCACAGAGAGAAAAATTGAATAACAAGGAAATGTTCAGAAATTAGAACAACATCCATTTTTTAGCAATAAATAATACCAGAAAAATGTTAAATAATGTCCCCACATGAAACTACTTGAAATCTATTCCCATTATAATTATCATTCACACATAAAATTAAATTCAAAACTCAGACTTATACCCTTTAAAAAATTACCACTGCATTATTTTTAAAGAATTCTTAGAGGATATTTTATAGCAAAAGAAAGAAAAGGAGAGGGAGGAAGGTAATAAAATGGCTGTCCCAAAACTAGAAAATGATAAAATAATCCCTATGAGAGATTTCAGGAATAAATTGTATCTCAAGCTAAGGGAGCCAGTGGCACAGATCAAATCAGGAAGAAGGCAAGCAAGGAACATCTCCGAGGAAACAATGAAATTGCAGACTATCTGATGTGTTTCAATATATTTTGAGGAGATTTATACTTTCTCCAGGAGGTACATAGAAAGCTAAGCAAATTATTTTTAAAAAGTAATTATTAACCCAGAAAAGACAAAATGAAATATAAGAAGTGAATTGTTATTAAACTACTCTGTATAATTCAATTGTAGATAAAAATTACATGCCAAAATATTAAAAATATTGATCAATGTTATAACTAAAATTATAGTATGGTTATAATAGATTTCAATAATAGGACAAAGAAAATCATTTTTGTATAATGTGTTGGAGATATGGTAACTAAATTCTGATTTTTTATTTTAGGAAGGGAATGCTAATACTTGAAAACTAAATATTTAGATAATTATGGTGTTTTAAAATATTGAGAACATGCAACTAAAAAACGTGGACGCTTTGAAGAAACAGAAATGCATGAATAGGAAAGGTAGTACAGGACCATTTTCTTTAAAGAGAGGCAGGTATTCGTGTGTGTGTGTGTGTGTGTGTGTGTGTG
>PVJS01017359.1:0-19361 GCA_004027185.1 Glis glis
CGTCCCGCCACCTGATCGGAGAACACAAACTGCGTATACTCCGGGGTGGAGGCGGGAGCTTCGCGCATCCGCTCAGGGCCCCCTCCTCTGGCGCCATCCCAGCTGACTGCGGACGTCTCCCCCTTCCCTGCCCCTTCCGCGACGCAGCGGTGACACGGAGGTCAGGGAGGTTCGGCTTCTAGGGCAAGGAGGCCAAGGCCAGGTGGCGGGTGCCGCGGACCGTGCCCTGGGCCTCCCAGCCCTCAAACTCTGGCTAAGCCCGCCCCTCACTCTCCAGTTCTCCCCTCCCTCACCCACAAGCACCCGCATAGCGATCCCGTCCTAACGCGCCTGCGCAAGACGTAAAGGCCCGCCCCTCCGCGCGATAGACCTTCTGCGCAGGCGTCGCTCGGGAAGTGTGCTCCAATTAGGGGCAGACAGGAGCAAATCTGGGCGTGGCCTTCCCGGCAACCCGGAAGGACTTATAATGACAGGCAGTAAATTTCGCAGGAAAGCACGGCGGTGGGCGGGGAAATAGCGGGAGGAGGCGGGGTAGGAAAGTGCAACCCTCGCTCCCGCCCACAAAGGAATAAACCAAAAGAACCGGAGACCCAGCCCAGAGGGTTGGCACACGTCTGTAATCCCCAGTACTAGGGAGACCAAGACAGGAGGATCGCAAGTTCGAAGACAGCCTCAGCAATTACTGAGACGCTCATCAACCTAGAGAGACTGACCCTGTTTCAAAATAAAAATAAAATAGGGCTGGCGGTGTAGCTCGGAGGTATAATGCCTCCAAGTTGGGTTCAATCCCCAATACCACAAATACCACCACACACACGCGCGCGCACACACACACACACACACACACACACACACACACACACCAGAGACCCAGCCGTGGTGGCACACGCCTGTAATCCCAGTACTAGAGAGACTGAGACAGGAGGAGGGTCGCAGGCTCGAGGCCAGCCTCAGCCCCTTAGAGAGACCCTCAGCAACTTAGAGAGATCCGGTTTCAAAATAAGTAAAATAGGACTGAGGGTATATAGCTCAGAGGTAGAATGCCCCTGAGTTCAATCCCTGGTACCTAAATGAATAAGTGAATGAATGATTGAATAAATAAATAATAATAAATAAACAAACCCACCAACCAACCATCAAAACCCAAGACTCAAAACTCTACCCAAACCGCAGAATTCTGGATGTCCATTCGGTTTGGTGGTCCACTGCTATGGATTTCTACTCATCCTATTTTATCTTCTCACTGTTGTGGCCTCTTCCTGTCCTTTTCGCTTAACATTATAGTTGTGAGGAAATAGGATAAAGGGGATTCTGGCTAAACCAACCTAATAGGATTCTTGCCAAAGACAAGCCAAGATGACCAGACATCAATGAACATGTAGAAACATACATACAATATAATGCTATTTACTTAAAGATTAAAAATAAGTAAAATAATGCTGTTTTTTATTCTGGGAATGAATAGATTTGTAGTTAAAATAAAAAGAAATGCATGAAATGATAGAAAACTCAGAATAGCATTTACCTGTGGAGGTAGAGTGGGAATAAGATCAGAGAAGAGTATCCAGGGGACCTGAACTTTGTATTTCTTGAACCAGGTGATAGATACATAGGTATTGATTTTTATTTTTCTTGTATTTTTGTATGTCTGAAATATTTCATAATAAATAAAATGTGTAGTGAATTTAGAATTCATAGTCATATTCCAGATGTGCAGGAACATAACTTTATTTTCTGTAATTAAACATGAGTTCCTCATGAACATTTCTTCTTGGTAGTGGAATAAACTTAAATTCACCCAACAAAGGTAACTATCATGTCTAGTTTAAAACTTCTCATATTCTCAGTTCTCTCTGGGTAAATTCTTAGTCTTTTAGAGTGCCTCGTTCCTCTTCTTTCCTTCTCACTGCTACACACCTGGGAGTGGCAGGTCCTTTGGTCAGGCACTGTCATCTAGTCACCGATGCCTGTCAGAAACATCTCTCTTTTGGGCCTTGGGTGTTGCCTGCTGAGATCAGCTAAGACACAGCTGGTCAGGCCGTCTCTCAGCACGGTGTTTCTGCCTCTGCTTCTGAGACTAAGTGTTGCCTCCAGTCAGTGTCTGGGAGCGCCCTCTAGTGGAAGAAGAAACACCTGTCTTGCCTTCTGGCCAACAGCATGGAATGTGTGGACCTTGTTGAGTCTCTTCTCAACTTGGTTATTTCCCATAGCAATTACTGCCAGGAAATTTGCTGTGGTCTATCAGTTGGTTATATGTCGCTAGTAACAAATTATAGCAAAATTTATAGTGGTTAGATCAAGACAGTAATATTTATTATCTCTCACGGTTTCTGTGGGTTAGGAATCCGGGAATAGTTTAGCTAGGTAATTATGATTCAAGATCTTTCAAGAGATCAGGGTCAAGATATCAGCTAGGGCCGCAATCATCTAAAGACTTGACTGGGGCCAGAGGATCCTCTTTCAAGGAGGCCCCCACATGCTATTTATTGGCAGGAGGCCTTGTTCCTGGCTGGCTGTTTCTTGCTGTGTGGACCTCTGCATAGGGCTGCTTCAGTGTCCCGACAGGGCTGCTGACTTCCTCAGAGCGAGTGATTCGGCAGTGAGAATAGGAAGAGGCCTCAATGCCTTTGATGACCGACCTCATCTCAGAAGTTGCAAACGGTCACTTTTACCACAATCTATTTATTAGAAGTGAGTCACTAAACCCAAAGGAAGGGGAATTTGGCCTCAACTTTTAAAGGGAGGAGTGTCAAAACATTTGTGGGCATATTTAAAAATCACCATGAGCTCTGTGCTGCCATTAAGGCTTCCCTGGGTGGTGTGCAGCCTCTCAGCTATGCCTGGGAATGGTGGCGCGATCCTTGTTCTTTTTCAGATGCCCTCTCTACCCCTCTGTGTTTTCTATCTTCTCTGCCTACCTCTCGCACTAAGCACCTTCTCAGAGAATCCACACAGTGTTTATGATTAGTTTTGTCCTCTTTAGTTCTATTATAGCTCCGACCCTGAGCTCAGGAAAAGCTGTATAAGGGGCAATAGCTCTGATGTCCTATCCTGCTTCTTTCCGACTCTCTGATTTATTGAACCAAGTTTACGCTCAGAACTCACTGCATATTTTCTTCTTTCCATAAAACCTTGCTCTTGCACATGAATCACCTACTTTCCAGGCTATTGTTTAGATATGGAAAAAAATTAATTAATTTTGAGAGTTGAAACTTGTCTTATTTGTATCTTTACATTGCAGAGAGAAAAGGAAGTACTTTGGATAATATTGCAAAACATATTTACTTCATTCATGACTGTATGCAGGTGCTTAAATAATGTCATCAAGAATCTACATCTTTCTTTCTTTCTTCTTTTTTTTTTTCTTTCTTTTTTTGGTACGGGGATGGAGCCCAGGGGCACTCTACCTCCAATCTAGGCCCTCAGCCCTCCCCTTTTAACATTTTATTTTGAAACAGGGCCTGGCTGAGTTGCTGAGGCTGGCCTCAATCCTGTGATCTTCCTGTGTCAGCCTCTCAAGTACTGGGATTACAGGCATGCATCATCATACCTGGCTAGGAACTTACTTTTTCTTATTCTCAGCTCTTGTTTTTTGTAGATTGGTGTCATTTTCAAGATATTTTCCCTGTTTTGGAGCAAGAGTAGATACTTGGCTTCTGTTTTCAGCACAGCGACTATCTCCCTTAACCCCAGCAAAAGTCTCGGGACTGAATGATTTGGGTCACATTCCATCTCTGAACGAATCACTGTGGCCAAGTATGGAGTGTTCTGAATGGCCAGGCCTGGGTCATGTTTTTACTACTGGACCAGAAGGTCCCCCAATCACTATTCTCCATTATATAAATACAGCGGGGGTGCTCAGGTGTTAAGGAGCTCTTCCCCAATTCAACCATGCACCCTAGTTACTGACAACCCTTTCCTTTCTCTCCTGGCTCTTTCTTTCCTTCCAGTGGTGTGGGGAGGGTGAGGAGGGTTCCATGACATCCAGATGTCTTTTGGATCACAGATTCATGAAGGTGGAGGTCCATCAGTATCCTGGAGGTAATCTGGGAATCTTTTCTAGAGCTTTGTGACCAATATGTAAGGAATAAAGATAATCTTTTCTATCTAAGCAGCAAAAATACATAAAAGTGGACAATTGTCCATTTTGTAAGTATAGTTTACATCTACTGTAGCATCCATTTTTGTAACTTTTGCATACTTGTCTGTATGCTCCACTCCCAGAATGTTAGCCATTTTAGCTTATATAACCTTTGCTCCACCAGAATCTTCCAGAATGTCAGCCATTTTTAGCTCATATAACCTTTAGTTGACTAGAATGTTCCAGAATCTTAACTTTGTTTCAAAACTTCCTCCTGTCCTAGAAATAAGCCAATCACTGCAGAGTTGTACTTTAAACTTTGTTTTTTTGCCAAACTTTGTTTCAGAATTCCTGTCTGTCTTGAAAAATAGCCAATTGTGCAGAGTTGTGAACCCAAACCCCCATTAATCAGGGCAAGGGGCAGGATCATGTCAGGGATAAGAACCCTGACCGCCCACGCAGTGTGCTTGCTTACCAGACTTTTTGTCGGTTGCACACCCTTCTACAGAAGTAAATTGCCTTGTCGAGTTACTTTTGATTTCATGAGTTTTTATTTGTGGTTCCCCTAAAATCTGTTTCTAACAAATGTACATAGGGACAGAACTATGATCCCAGAAACCACTGCTGCCTCTTCAGTGCGGCTGATGGAGAGCAAGCTCTGCGGAGTGAGCTCAGCTTCCCTCCAAACTCCTTAAATATTTTCATCTTTTGGGTGCTGGAGATGGGTGGGTCAACTTTTCTTCATCAGCCCCCACAATAGCTGAACTGTTTCATTTATTTGTGGCTTTCACAGTTCGTTTGACACTTTGGCAGTTTAAATGTTCAAATTTGGGTTGGAAGCGAGTCTTGAGAAATTTCCATCTGCATGTCTGGGAGTAGGGGCAAGTGCTGCTTCTTTGTCACCGAGGGAGGGCAGGGGTCCCTCCTAAGTCTGCAGCAATCACAGGGACTCCTCTCATTGAAGTGGGACTGTCTCCTCTGCAGCTGCTTCCTGAAATAGCAAAAGGAACTGAGTTCAGCCCCTCTGGTTGGTCAGGCCACCTCTGTGGGACAGGATGGGCAGTCAGGAGTTGGGACGGATCCTGGATGCTTCCTTCAGCCAGTCAGGGCAGAGCAGGTGAAGGCTGGCTGCTACCCCTTGCCAGCGCCTCCTCTAACTGTGTGATGCCTCTGCCTCATTTTGTTTGGGCAAAGTTTTGCAACTTCTCTCAGGCTCTGGGATGTTGTTTGCTAGATGTTATTTATATCATCATGATCATTTCACACCATTTCCAATGAAAATGTGGTAGAACCAACCGACCGACCAACCAACCGACCGACCGACCAACCAACCAACCAACCAACCAACCAATCTACCAACCAACCAACCAACCAACCAACCAACCAACCGACTAACCAACCAAATCCTAATTCTGGAGCCTGGAGTCATGTCGGACAAAAGATCCTAGAATAATCCATTCCCCCAATTCTCCCCACCCCTTTAAATGTAGTCTGCTCTGACTACCTTTAGGTAGTCTATCTTTAGGATCTGTGGCACTAAAAGCCATGTTCTCGGAATCTTGCCTTCTGTGGAGACACCAGCTCTTCTCCAGGGGCTACACATTTTCTTCTCTTCCCTCCTCTCCAGGAAGACATCCAGGGGCTGCCCCCCCTCCCCTTGTCTGACCCCTGTCCAGACATCTGTTCCCTGTGGGGCCTGACTCAGGAGTTGATACCTTCCCAGCCTCCAGCATCAGTTCCATCTCCTGCAGCTGGCTGCCTTGGAGATCAAGTGCCTCCGAGATCTTTCTGCTTTTAGTTTACAAGGACATGAATGAGAAATGGGGCTAAGGATTGCCTTTCCATGTGCTCTGCCAGTAGTGCTGGAGTGAGTGAGTGTGTGTGTGTGTGTGTGTGTGTGTGTGTGTGTGTATGTGAGAGAGAGAGAGAGAGAGAGAGAGAGAGAGAGGATGGTATTGTTCTTTGTCCAGGCTGGACCTGAGGGAAGTGTTGAGCACGAGCAGCATTTCTTGCACCCAGAGTTCTCACTCACACAAAGGAAGGGCCAGGGCTCTAGGATCGCTACTGTTCTGTCTCTGGGCTGTAAAACAGCCACTAAGAAACTCTTCCTGGGTCTGTTTTCCCCTGGCCCTAGCACGGTCCACTGGCATTATGTGTGGAGAAAACTCCCCTCACCCCCAGCGTGGCTGTGCTCCTTCTTGCACAGTCTGCTCAGCACAATATGAGATGGTGCTCAGCACAACATGAGCTGGGAGCAGAGGAGACGGGGCAGGATGTGTAACTTTCAGCAAGTTCCTTAACCTCTGTGTGTCTTAGTTTTCTTATCTGTCAAATGAGGATAACAATGGTACCTACCCCATAGTATTGTTATGCAGATCAATAGGTTAACACATTTACATCTCCTAGAGCAGTTCATAGTGTCAGGGGAGAACACAATTCCTGTGGGTTCTTGGCTTCCGTGGTGAAAAGAATTTCAACACGAGTCAGTCAGAGATAAAGACACAGGTTTAATTCAAGAAAGGTGGGGATACACGTTCAGGGGAAATGCGGGCCATCTCGAGGAGAATGTGTGAGTGTCGGCAGAGCAGTGCAGAGGCAGTGAGAGAGAGCATGAGAGCGACCCTCAGATCTTTTTTTTTTTGTGGTACTGAGGATTGAACCCAGGGGCATTTTACCTCTGAGCTACACCCCCAGCCCTATTTTTTATTCTTTTATTTTGAAACAGGGTCTTGCTAAGTTGCGGAGGGCCTCACTAAGTAGCTGAGGCTGGCTGTGAACCCTTACCCTCCGGTCTCAGCCTCCCAAGTACTGGGATTACAAGCGTGCGCCACCATGCCTGGCTAGACCCTTGGATTTTTACCATCCTTTTCTTATGGGGCACACTAGAGAGGGGGTGGCCAGGGGCACATGGCGGGAAATGGGGCACCATGGGATGGTGGTCTCCTCTCTTTGAAGCTTCAGGCTGACAAAAGGTGAAAATTCCTTGGGATAAAAATCCCAGGAAGTGGAGACCAGGGGAGAAAAGGTATGAATTTTCTCCGGGAGCTTCTTCCCAGGAAATCGAGGCTCTCACAAAAGGTGAAGCTCTCTTTGGGATCTAATTGCCTCAGGAATTTCAGATATGGAGCTAGCCCATTATGATTGAAAACGTGTGGGCCTGGCTTTTTGACTAAGAGCAAACAAGCTCTGTTAAAATAAAACTAAAGATTATAAAGTTTTTTTTATTTTCCTTTCCTTCCCAATTTGTCTTTCTACCTAAAAATTTTATTTCTTCTATTCTACCTCAATAGCACACAGATTAGATAAATGTCAATGACCACTACCACCAGCAGCAGCAGCTAGGGTATTAGAAATGCAAAAGGCAGAATTCTGCAAATTTGGAAGAAACTAGAAGATGCAGAACATAAAGGCTGGGATGGGTAGAAGCTTTTTTGTGGCAGATTTTGGTTTCTAAAGATGGCTGAAACAATACCTCAGTTCCACATGCTTTTCTGGAACCTTTTCATTCCCCTTCAAGTGGAGGGATTCAGCCAGGTGTGGTGGCGCACGTTTGTAATCTCAGTACTTGGGAGGCTGAGACAGGAGGATCGCAGGTTCGTGGCCAGCCTCAGCAACTTGTGAGGCCCTTTGCAACTTGGTGAGACCCTGTTTCAAAATAAGGAATAAAATGCCCCTGGGTTGAATCTCCAGTACCACAAAAAAAAAAAAAAAAAAAAAAAAAAAAAGAGGACGGATTCATCTCCCTTCCCTTGAGCTCAGATGGGTACTTATCTGCCTCAGAAATATGACTTCCAAGATTAGGTCATAAAATGCCACACCCTTCCACCTTATTCTCTGGAGATGCTTACTCTTAGAAACCACCTGCTAAGCTATGAGGAAGTCAAAACTAGCCCATGCAGAAAAACAACACGGAGAAGCCACATCTAGGTGTTCCTGCTGGCAGCCCACCGAGGTCTTAGCTATTAGTCAGACAGAGCTGCCACATATGTGAACCAAGATGCTGCTAGGTGACTCTTGCCTCTATTGAGTCCCCTTCAGCCTTTGATTCTTCCCAGGTGAGGCACCAGACTCCATGGAGTGGAGACCAGGTATCCCTGCTGTGCCCTGTCTGAATGTTTGAGCCACAGAATCCATGACACTAATACCATGATTATTTCATACCACTGAATTTTGGAGCAGTTTGTAGCACAGCAACAGTAACTGGGCACTCAGGGTCAACTGTCAAAAGACAAGTCAACAGCATAGCTAATAGACAGGCAGGAAAAGCCGGGTGAGAGAAATGACGCACCAGTTTCATTGCTGGGTCTTGGATTGTGAAACAGCCGACTTGTGACTCTTAGCAGCCTATTTGATCAGCAGGGGATTAGGAAGGTGATCAATGGGACATAATTCCACAGTGAAAGAAGGATCTGGACAAGCAGATGAGAGTGAAGTGGTCCTGTATGTGAGGTAGACATGATCATCTTGAAGCAAAAATTTATAAAATGTCCTTGGGAGGAAATCATGTTCTCCTGTGTGTCTTAAAATCGTATTCACATAAATAAAATGCTGATTTTATAACATAATGTACTCTTGGAAGTTGCTTTAGAACACAGATCATTACTGGGTGAATAAAACTTATCTATTCGTTGGCCTACTGGAACATATTTGGCACCCTTTTTTTGTGGTGCTGGGGATTGAACCCAGGGGCACTCTACCTCTGAGCTGCACTCTCATCCCTATTTTTTTTTTAAATTTTGAAACAGGGTCTTGCTAAGTTGCTAAGGGTCTCACTAAGTTGCTGAGGCTGGTTTCAAACCTGCAATCCTCCTGTTTTAGCTTCCCAAGTACTGGGATTACAGGCGTGTGCCACTATATCTGGCCTGCAAAGTACACTTTTATTATTTATGAGTTTGTGGATGAAACAGTGAAACATGAATAAAAAAAATGTAGGTCCTCTCTTGTGGATCACATGACCTGTCTGAGAAGACTGAATAAAAAATGAGACTAGAGAAGCGATTAACTTAATATAAAGAGTACTACTTAAGGAGACAAATGGTGGAAAGTGTCTCATTGTGATGGAAATGGAAGATGATATTTTTAAGATCTTGGGATGTGGAGATAGACTGGGATATAAACCAGGCCAGGTGTTAGCTATAATTCCTTTAGTAATAGTGTTTACACCCAATTAAATTCAACATCCTTGTGGGAAAATGGAGTTAACTGAGATAAAATAGGAAAATTAGTTAATAAAAAATTCAAAGATAGACTATTAAAAGGCAACCACCATGAGAACCCTGTAAATTACAGACACGGTGAAAGTTCAAGAAATAAAAATTTCTGGATCAGTGTTCCCAGGCACTTAAAATATCTTCCTTTGTGGTTAACGAGCGTAATAAAAAAGGCTGCTGTGAGTAAAAATATACCTTCTAAAAATATGGTAAAATTGGCTTGGTAACAAAATGAATAAATAAAATAAAAAAGAGAAGCGACTGCAGAGCTTAATAATTTAATTAAATGTTAACTAGAAATTAGATAGTCAAAAATACTTAGACTGAAAATCAACTTTATTTTTTAATGCTTTTATTGGTGCATTATAGTCTCACATCATAATGTAGTTCGTAGTGATAGTGACATACATACACACAGTACTTGGTGGGCTTTCCCCCGGCTCCCTCCCCACTCCCCTCCCCTTCCCCATACAGGGTATTGAGATTGACATTGTTATTCTCACATGTGCACATAATATTGATGGAAGTGATTCTTTCATTGATCCTCCATCTCTCCCCTCTTCCCTTAGACTCCCTCCCTGGCTCCACTGAAATTTCTCCTTCATTATCTGAAGTCCTGTTGGTATCCTGATTACTCCCTAGCTTCTGCATTTGAGAGAAACCATATAACCCTTCACTTTCATGACTGGCTAATCTCACTTAACATAATGTTGTCCAGGTCCATCTATTTTCCTGCAAATTACATTATTTCGTTCTTCTTTATTGCTGAGTAGAATCCCATTGTGTGGATATCCCATAATTTTGTAATCCATATTCATCTGTGATGGACACCTAGGTTTGTTCTATAATTTGGCTATTGTGAATTGTGCAGCTATAAACATGGATATGTATATATTACTATAATATTCTGATTTCAGTCCTTTTGGGTAGATACCCAGGAGTGGTGTAGCTGGATTGTATGGTGGATCCATTCCCAATTTTCTGAGGGATGAAAATCAAAACTTTACTTATTTACTTTAGTGGTGCTGGGGATTGAACCCAGTGCTTTGTACATGCTAGGCAAGTGCTCTGCCACTGAGCTACATCTCCAGCCCCCAAAGCCAAACTTGTAAATGCAGTATAACAGCTGATATAACTCAGTGAGATATTACAAAGTGAACACAGCTGGGCGTGGTGACGCACGCTTGTAATCCTAGTACTCGAGAGGCTGAGACAGGAGGATCTGGGTTCATGGCCAGCCTCAGCTACTTAGTGAGGCCCTCCGCAACTTTGTGGGACCCTTTTTCGAAATAAAGAATAAAAAAATAGGACTGGAGGTGTAGCTCGGAGGTAGAATGCCCCTGGGTTCAATCCCCCGTACTGCAAAAAAAAAAAAAAAAAAAACCCAAAAAACAAAAACAAAGTGAACACATCCCTGTAATTGTTAGTCACTAGGCAAGGCAGGAACTTTTAGGGACAAACTCCTACAGTTAGGGGGCAAAAGTTGCTGCCTCTTTAAAAGACTGTTTACAGGCCTTCAAAGTTATTTTTCTTTTTGTTTCTGCTAAGGCTCTTTGGAGAAACTTATAAAAAACAGCCAAAATCACTGAGTTACTCTGGTTCATTCTATTTAGGTGACCTGGAGTAAACTTTGCTCATTATATACTAAGTCCTCCACCCAGAGGCCTTTGTGTGCACCATTTTGAACACCAAACTCTGCCAGTTTACCTGGGATGTCATGCCATTTCTGATTTACCATTTTGGCCAGGGGTGAAGTGGGGCAGCTACACCCAAGGCTGCATTCAGCTTTGCTCACCATTATATCTCATTAATTAATTAATTAATTAATTAATTAATTTTTGGTACTGGGGATTGAACCTAGAGGTATTCTACCTCTGAGCTACCCTCTCAGTCCTTTTTATTTTTTATTTTGAAACAGGGTCTCACTAAGTTGCTGAGGGTCTCACTAAATTGCTGAGGCCGGCCTCAAACATGCGATCCCCCTGTCTTAGCCTCCCAAGTACTGAGATTACAGGTGTGTGCCACAACACCCAGCTAGCTGAGCTTTGTTGAGTGCCATTCCATGTTTCTCAGCACCAGTGAGCGTTCCCTCTCTGTGATGAGATGGTGGAATCCAGGTTACATCACTGTTCATAGGAGCCAGGATTAGAAGTTAATTCACTCCCAGGGCTGGTGGTGTACACCTACAATCCTAGTTACTCAGGAGGCTGAGGCAGGAGGATCACAATTTCAAAACCAGCCTGGGCAACTTAGCAAGACCCTGTCTCAAAAAAAGGGGGGGCAGTGGTAGAGCACTTGCCTAAAATGTGTGCAGCCCTGGGTTCAATCCCCAGCACCGTAAAAAAGAAGTTAATTGCTACTGAGTGATCAGAAGAAGTCTCTGGATCCTGCAATACCTCCAACATGCTTGGTGACTTCCGGCACCTGGGGACCAGAGTCTCCCTCTAGATGGATTCAACTTCACGAAGTGGCATTTCCTGTCTCCTCTGTGGAAGTGAGTCACGACAGGAAGCCTGTTGGCCTGCGACCTTTCCTGCAGTGAAGACTACTTGAGCATGGGCTTGAGAAGATCTCTCTCAGTAATGTGAATGTTTTCTTTTTCATTTGTCCTTGAAGAAGAGGAGTTGAGGAACTTCCTGTGAAAAGAACAGGATTCGGCTCATTTTGGAACTTTCGACCAAAGACATGGGAGAGAGAACAGGCTGAAGTAGTCTATGGAAGGTTCTCTTGGGGACTGGACTCAGGCAGGAAAGGGACCCCATGTGGTTATTCTCTATTTGCCACTAGCTGTGGTTTGGACATGGTTTTCTCTCCAAAGTTTCATATGCTGGAAGCTCAGTTCCAATGTAATGGTATTGAGAGGCAGTGGGTCTTTAAGAGGTGGGGCCTAGTGGGCGGTGATTAGGTCATGGGGCACCAACCTTGGAAGGGATCAGTGCCTGTCTTGTGATGTGGGACAGGTCTCGTGTTACTGCATTAATTCTTGCTAGAGTGGTTTGTTATAAAATAAGACCACTCCACGTGCACCAGGCTGGTTCCCTTCCCGCTTCTCTGTAGTGCCATGCTCCAGCCACCAAAGTTGTGAGCCAAATAAACCTCTTTTCTTCACCTATTGTCTAGTGTCAGCCATTCTGTTATAGTAACACAAAATAGACTAAGAGACCACTCTAGGTCCATTCTCCATCCTGCTCTGGGCCCCCCCTTTGTGAATTGCTTCAAAAGCTGCCCCTGTTCTCTGGCTTGCACATGGAGTCTGACAGGGGGAGCACTGGCAGGAGCTGGGCAGGAGGAGGGCGACGGGAGAAATTTGTTCCCACACTCTCTCCTTGACAAACTACCAGTCAGCTGTGGGTCCCTCCTCTATCACAGCCCACAGCTCCTGTCCTGCAGCTACAACTAGGGCCAGTAGGTAGAACTTGAGCTCTAGCTGGCCAGCAGCCTCCCTTCCCAGACCCCTTCGTGCTCAAGAGGCAGCACTGGCTTCTCGCTCTGCTGGCTCTGCGGTGCATCACCACCTCCTATTCGATTTGGTAATGTTGCCTCCTTTGAGAACAGTCCCTCCAGTGAACTTCCCCCAAATTATCCTGTGTAATTGTGCCATCTGTTACTGCTGGGACCCCAAAGAAAGGTCTTTTGAGGATAAAAGTTCAGAGAACAAGTCAATATGACTGCTTTGCAGCCCAGTGGTGGGGTTGGTAATGGAAAACATGCCGTTGGTCATGGTGTACTGCCTGGAGCCAGTGGGCCCAGTAAAGATAAGGTCATGTGCTAGATGAAAACCACAGCAGATTTTCATCAGAAAAAACATCCCTGAAAACTAGCAAAGATCTTAGCTTGCTGACTAGCCCTGCCTAATGATGCAATTATTGATGGGGAAATAAACCCAGTCATGCAGTCAACTTCTCTTATGGGGAGCTCTTGCATTTGATAGCCCTAAAGCCATGTAATGAAAACAAAAACAATATCACAGAACAATGAGTCAAATAAGTAGAAAGTTCTGAAAGGCTGAGTAAGGACAGAAGCCTCCTGTCATTTTTTTTTTTTTTTGTGGTACTGGGGATTGAACGCAGGGGCGTTCTACCTCCACACTACGCCCCCGGCCCTATTTTTTATACTTTATTTTGAAACCGGGTCTCACGAAGTTGCGGAGGGCCTCACTAAGGAGACAGAGAGAGAGAGAGAGAGAGAGAGAGAGAGAGAGAGAGAGAGAGAGACAGGGAGAGAGAGAGATCTGAGGCTGGCCGCGAACCCGGATCCTCCGGTCTCTGCCTCCCAAAGTACTGGGATTACAAGCCTACTGTCATTTAATTAAAACCACAGACTCAGTAACTAACGGCCCCAGCCACAAGTCACATAATCTTTTCTCTCATCTTTCACTAGCCTGGATGACACAGAGACCGCGGGCAAGAAGGCCAGCCACAGAAGGCTTGTATAGTGGACGCTACTTGTCCCATGGTCCTGCCATGGAAGGTTGCTACTTGCTCTGTAGTCCTTCTACGGAAGGTTGCTGCTCCAGGCAGCTACCAAAAATTGTCTCTTGCACAAAAATGATTGTAGCGGAGTCAGATATGATAATATGGAAAAATTATATTTAATAATTGGGATGGTTGGAGAGGAGGAGGCTTTACAATTCTCCTGGTCTCCTGAATCATACAGCCAGCACTTTTACTTTTATAGAAACTTTAAGCAAGGCATCATAAAAGTTAATCAAACACCGAAGCCAGCAAATTGTTATGGGACAAGATAGAGAAGCTCAGAGAAACTGTCATGTGACAAACTTAGAGGAAGGAAGGGTTGAACATTACTGGGTGGGGAAGACATCAAAAGACCCCACTTTTATCAATTACATTAGGTCCCTTGGAATTTGTCTGCTTGTGGACAAATCTCACCCAGCCAAATACCGTGTATTCAGCTTGAACCGGTTCAAGATGTTAATCTCAGTGTGCAGTTCAAAGATGGCTCTCAACAGGCTTGTGTGAAGAACTTTTGGTCATGGCATTTTTTAATACTTTTATTGGCACATCGTAATTATACATCACAGTGAGATTCAAAGTAATCCATAAATACATGCACTCAGCACTTAGTGTATTTCCCTCCATGTCTCACCCTGCTCGCCCTCCCTGCCTCCCCATACATGTTCATGAGGTTTGTAGTGATACCTTTGTATACCTACTGGCATAAACTTATTTGAACCGTTCCCTTCCTCAAGCCTCGTTTTTCCCTTCTCCACCTCCCTCCCCCAAACTCCCTTCACTATTCTTCTGGTCTCTCTCCTCATTTGACTGAAGTCCCGTTTGTTTCCTGTTTTCATTCTAGCTTCCACATATGAGAAAAAACATATGACCCTTGACTTGCTGAGACTGGCTGATCTCATGTAGCATGATATTTTCTAGTTCCATCCATTTTCCTGCAAAAGACATAAATTTGTTTCTTATGGCTGAGCAAAATTCCATTGGGTCATGGGATATTTTACAGGGAGAAGAGAAGTTCATGGGTTTCCCAGGAAAAACAGCTTGCCTTACAACCCTTTCACAACCCCCCCAGGCCCCCATCACAGCCCTGCACTGCCTTGATTTGAGCAGTATTAGCTTCTTTCCTTTTCCTTAAGCATAGCTCTCATCTTGTCAGTGCCAGTTCTGGACAGCCTTGGGTGCCCCCTTCCCAGGGTGAAGCCTCTGCGCTGGGGGACAAAGCTCACACAACTCAACTCCTCGCTTCTGGCTTTTGGTGCCAGCCCAGCAGGAGCAAGTAATGGGGCGCTACAGCTTCTCAGAGTCCAGTCTCTGCTGCTGGTGTTTGTCTCTCCTGACGATGACCCATGTGGAGCTTGTCTGATGGGGTCACTGCCATGGGCTGAATCAGGACATTGGGCCCTGGGTGGCAGGCATGGCAGTGTCCAGCTTCAACCTCCTGAGCGGCTTTGGCTGCTCCTGCATGGTTCCCCCAGCTCTGGGCTTGGAGGGTCATGAGTTTCTCCTGCATTTTTTGCAATCTTCTAGAGAGGTCTTTCTGCTATTTGTGCTTTGTTTCAGTTTCTATTCGGACCCCTATGAAGATGTTTCAGAAAAAGCCTCTTGTTCCTTTGTGTTCTATGTTTAATCATATCTACTGTAGAAATCAATAAAATAACTTTGAGATTAATCTTAAAAATGCATAATCATTTATAATCTCACAAACAAGTGCACCCATTATCACATTGTTGAAGGTATGGTACATACACGTTTTTCTTTGCCTTGTCATTGCGTTATATGAGGACCAGAGGCAGGGTGATAGGTTCATGTGGGAGAGTGGACAGGTGTCAGAAGCCTGGCCCTCATCGTGTCTTGTACAAGGAAAGTATTGTATTTCAAGAAGAAAGGAGGGCTCATCTTCTTATATTAAATACTGTATCAGAAACATTTAAGCTGGATGTGGTGTGCATGCCTGTAATCCTAGTACTTGGGAGGCTGAGACAGGAGGATCACAGGTTTGAGGACAGCCTCAGCAATTTAGTGAGGCCCTCTGCAACTTAGTGAGACCCTGTTTCAAAATAAAATAATAAAATAGGGCTGGGTGTGTAGCTCAAAGGTAGAATACCCCTGGGTTCCATCCCCAGCACCCCCCCCCCACAAAAGAAACATTTAAAAAAGGTCTTATTAAAGTTTACAATCATATACAAAAGTAGGGAGGGTTGCATAGAGCAATGTACCTGTTACTCAGTTTTAACCATAATACATGGCCAATTTAGGTTTTCTTTTTTTTTTTCGGTACCAGGGATTGAACCCAGGGGCGTTTTACCTCCGAGCTACACCCCTGGCCCTATTTTTTATCCTTTATTTTGAAACCAGGTCTCACAAAGTTGCGGAGGGCCTCACTAAGTAGCTGAGGCTGGCCGCGAACCCAGATCCTCTGGTCTCTGCCTCCCAAGTACTGGGATTACAAGCGTGTGCCATCACACCCGGCCAATTTAGTTTTATTTATACCTTCTATTCCCCTTCTCATGCCAATCCCCTCTCCTCTGATTATTTTGAAGCAAATCTCAGACATCAACAAACACTCTCATCAGCTCCACAGATTCCCAGACTTATTGGCTTACTACTCCCTTTTCAGAAAAAAAAAAAAAACTACTTGGTGTCCTGCTTCTAGCTCCCCCCTTATTTCTATTTAATGCCCCTCAATTGCATCGAGGCTACTACTGTCCCCCTGGATTATCTCAGTGCCCCGCCCCCCAACACACACACCATGACCCTAACACTTGAACGTTTGGATCTCGAGTCAAGGGACTGACCTGGTTCTAATTTGTACCTTTGGCATGTCCCACTCCTCCAGTGGCCTTGGCCAAACCTCATCTCATCCCTCCTTTATTGTGGGGGGCCAGGAATAGGACAGGAGGACAGGGCTTTTGCCTCCTGCTCTTGTAGGTAGTATTTCATGACAGCTGGGCATACAAGGGACCTGTCCCAGGAAGGCATCGGCCCCACTCTGAGGGTATTTCCAGATAAGTGAGGTGGTTGGAAAAATGAGCTATTAGCTAGAGAAAGAGAAGACTTGGAGAGGCATGACAGCTGTCTTTAAATAAGTGGAGCCAGGCTCGGTGGTACACTTCTGTAATCCCAGTATGGGGAGACTGAGACAGGAGGATTTCAGGTTTGAGGTCAGCCTCAGCAACTTAGTGAGACCCTGTTTCAAAATAAAAAACCAAACAAAAAAAGGGCTAGGGGTGTAGCTTGGAGGTAGAATGCCCCTGACTCAATCTCCAGTACCCAACAACAACTACCACAATAAAACACTTGGAGGATGGTCTTGGGTTTGAAGTGTTAGATTCATTCCATGTGAACATAGAATACAGATGTAGGCTTTCTGGGCAGAAGTTGCCAGGAGGTAGATATTTTTCAAGAACTTTTTAATTATCTAAGTGGTCAGAAAGTGGAGTAGGCTTGGTGATTACCAGGAGATGATGTAGAAGAATTTAAACACTTGGTAGGGGTGGGGTGCAAGTAAGTCAACCACTATGTTCCTTTATTTATTTATTTATTTATTTTTGCGGTACTGGGGATTGAACCCAGGGGCGTTCTACCTCCGCGCTACACCCCCGGCCTTATTTTTTATACTTTATTTTGAAACCGGGTCTCACGAAGTTGCGGAGGGCCTCACTAAGGAGAGAGAGAGAGAGAGAGACAGAGACAGAGAGAGACAGACAGACAGGGAAAGAGCTGAGGCTGGCCACGAACCCGGATCCTCCGGTCTCCGCCTCCCAAAATACTGGGATTACAAGCGTGCTCCACCACGCCCGGCCCACTATGTTCCTTTGAATGAATATTCCAGTCCCCCAAATCTCAGGAAAACCCCCTTTGGCTAAGAGTCAGGAACTGCGTGACTACAGAAGTCCTTTTACAATTAGGCTTTTGGATTAGGTGATAGCAGTTGTAGCAATGGCAGCAAACTAAGTTGATCCTTTATGTGTTTTAAGCAAGAATGAATTCATTTAATGACTGAATGAGATAGGTAGTATAATTAGGTGTGTTCCACATGTGGGGAAACTGAGGCATAGAGAAATAAGTATTTGCCCAAGGTCACACAGCTATTATGTGGCAGAGCTGGTATTTGAACACGGCAGTTGTTTCCAGGGCCTACATACATAAACACTATACCATACTACCTTTCAAAGATAAGTGTGAGTGTTCTAGCTCTAATCATACTGTGAGTCTAGAATTAAGTGAGATAATATACGTGAACTGTGTAGAACATCTCTACTATTCAACGCCCCAAACTCTCAGGGAGTTGGGAGGACTTCCCAATTCTCATCTCTAAGTTTCTCATTCTTGGCATTTGTGGGTGACCTTTAATTCTAGAGTTCCCAGAGTCACTTTTGTCTCCTGGAGCAATACTGTCCCTAAAAACCTGCCCATGGCAGCGACTTCAGAGGAGGACTTCTTTAGGGACACTTCATCTGCTGAGAACAGTGGCAGCTAGTACTCAGAGCCAGGGGGAGGGTAACTTTTCTCCACCATCTCCACAGCTAAAGAAAGTTGTGAAGACCAGGGGAAGCCTGTTCTTCATGTTGGGAGTCTCAGGGCTTTAGAACCCTCAGGGGTTCTGGCTGTGTGGGGGCTGTTTATTCATATTCTCTCTCTCTCTCTCTCTCTCTCGTACTGGGGATAGATCCTAGGGGCATTCTACTTCTGAGCTACATAGCCCTTTTAATTTCTTATTTTGAAACATATTCTAAGTTGTTGAGGGCCTCACTGCATTGCTGAGGCTGTCCTTGTACCTGAAATCCTCCAGTCTCAGCCTCCCAAGTACTAGGATTACAAGCATGCGCCACTGTGCCCTGCTGGTCTGTTTATTCTCTGGGGATGAATGCTGGGAGGCCTTGTGCTGACATCTTAGCCCCTGAACATTGCTGCTGACACCCCAGATGGAAGGGGAAAGGCTGAAGTTCCCTCCAGGGAGTGTGACTGGACTGGGACGGGGATGGGAGAATGCCTTGGTGTCTCAGCTCTGAGAAAGCAGTGATTCTGGGTTTGTGCATGGAAGCTGTGGTTTCAGGAAGGCAGATTTCCTCTCACAGCCATGGGTAATCAAGACTGTGAAGAACTCAGCTATTCTACCCCAGGGCTCAGGGGTTAGAGCTAGTGTCTTGCTCCCTTGGTGGGACTGGTCCTTCTCTTTCCTGTCCCACCCCTTGCCCCCATTGCTGACTTTGCCTTAAACACTGCCACAGTGGTTACGTTTTGTAGAGAAGAGGGCTGGTTACTTCTCTGGGGCCTGGGCTGGACCTGGAGACCAAGGGCTGACTGCCTGGCTCCTGTATGGTGCTGAGTCCTCCTCTTCCTGTGCTCAGGGCTGACTTTTTTTCATGGATAAAGAAACTTTGCTCAATGTTTTATAACAACAACAATGATAGGTAACAATACCAATAGTAAATGATTGACTATCAACAGTGAGAATGATGATGCTCAATATAATAACAACAATAATGACAATGGTAGTAATATTTATCAGCCTAAGGAGAACTCCTCCACGATGTTGATGCATTACAGGTATATAGCACAGTTTCCAGACTTTAGCTGAACCCTGAATGACAGAGG